>CM076405.1:3107471-3252471 GCA_038363315.1 Mugilogobius chulae | reverse complement strand
AAACTCACCACAGCACACACACACACACACACACAGGTAAACCTGCGCTCTGCGAAAGCTGTTCAGAGACGTTTATCCAGCGAGCAATGTCCATCCTAAGCGTGTGTGTGGAGAGCGAACAAACACACATTCTGCTGGAGCTGTTTTTTGACTCAACTCGATTACAATATTCTGACGATTATTATTACGATGATGTGAATCCAACAGGTAATTGTCTAACTTAAACTGTTGCATTAAAGGTGCGCCGCGTAGCCTTTTGGCCAAAAATAACCTTGAATAAATGCATATTTCTGTCATTTAGATGCCTTTGTTACACTAAATAATTAATTAAAATCTGTATTTTTTACTCTGAGTGGGCTTGCATGGCCACAAAATAGTCTATTATTTGGCCTGGAGGAGGAGCCTGAACTTGTCTGTTTCCACAGAAAAGTGGTTCCTTTAGCTGATTTTTTTTCATATTATGGCAAAAGTGTATTCATCTCCAAAGTGTAATTATAGCTTCTAATTCTACTGAATTGATGTCTTTTCACCTCCAGAAAATTACACAGTGCACCTTTAATAAAACACCTTTTTGCCTGACTTTGATTGACTCTTCTATGGCCAAGACAAAGGCCTACTAATGCTCGTCTGAAAATGTTATTCCTTAGGCTATTTTAATTTTTTTTTTAATCATAAAACAGATTCACAAGAAATTTCACATTACAGACCTAGAATAGGATAGATTTTGTAAAAAGGAACTTTCTATTTCTGTAGAAAGATCTGCAGTTGATATTCTATTTCTAAAAAGTTACACAAAAGTTCAAGTTTGAAGTTGAAGTTTAGAAAGCTGCTGCTAAACAAGATTGTCACGTAAAAAAGTTATAATACAGATTTTGACAGTTTACATTGTTTGTATTTTTAAACTTTGTACCTTTTTTTTTTCCACTAAAAATGCTATACTCGATATGTTTCACGTACTGTTTTGCAAGTTTCAAGTCAAGTCAGTGGTTACAAGTCATTTTCAAGTTGTTTGACGCAGGCGAACAGACGTCAGAAGTTCAGATTGGAAATGTGCTGGATGCAGGTTTTGAGCTTCTTCACCACTCAAAACTCTGAACACGTTAACCTGACGCCTCCACGCAAAAATACTGTCAGTCTGGGTGTTAGTCTTTATTATGTTTTCTTTTGTTTTCTGCTGCAGGTTAATGTTGTTTGTTGTTGATTCTTTTGTTGCAGGTTCAAGTCGGGGGGAAGAAAACCACTGCTTTGATGCAAAAGTTACGTCCAGACACAGATTATTCTGTGAGTGTGGCAGCTGTGTACGCTTCTGCTGTCAGCGGCGACATCTCCACCCAGGGAAAGACCAGTAAGTCCTCCCTCTGCCCAGACACCTCTCTCACACCCAGCCCTCCTCCCTCTCTCCACGCACACCTCCTTCTCTGCGTCTGCCCGCACACCTCAGCCACACCACACACACCTCCTTCTGCTGTGAGCGCCGACATCTCCACCCAGGGCAAGACAAGTAAGTCCTCCCTCTCCCCAGACACTTCCTCCTCACCAGGCACCTCACACACCAGACGACCTCTCCACTTGAATACAAGATTTTTGCCAAAATTGAGCTGAGTTAATGTCGCTTGAGGACGTCCTGGAGATTAGATTTTAAGGATGTCAAACGCATCCGAAAGTCTGATACAAATCAAAAGCTGGTACCAAAACTAGATACTCATTTGAACAAGTATTGATAAAAATATTGTTAGCATGAAAAAAAAATTCTGGTGCGTTTTAGAATAATAATTTTATCAAAACTAGCCTAAAAACAAAATGTTGAACTAAAAAGTATCTTTTGAGGTCTATTATAAAGTAATCTGAAAGTGTTTCTAATGATCATTGTGGTATCATAATTAGGCTTCATCAAGAATAGAGTCTATTTATCAGTATTAAAGTTTGAAATTTTGTATCATAAAAACACTAGGCTCAGGCACTAGTTTTTACAAAAAACTGTAAATGTACACAATTTTCATGTAATTTCTGTTAAATCTGACACTTTTCACAGCTCATGGATGTTCGGAAAAGAAGTTAACGATTATTCGATTACTAAATTAGTTGGCGATTCTTTCAATAATCGATTAGTTGCGATGAATCGATGAACTTGTTGCAGTCCTACTCTCCACAAACACCTCCCTCTCCTCACACACATCCTTCTGACATCTCCACTCAGGGAAAGACCAGTCAGACCTCCCTCTCCCCAGACACTTCTTTCACAACCCTGTCCGTTTCCTCTGTTGCTGACTAAGGCCCATTCATACATAAGAAGTAAGAAGTTTGTGATGAAATTTGTCCTTTTGCTCGTACAGTCTTTGTGGACGCAGCTGAGCACAACTTTGTATTGTATTTGCTTCACTCTCTCTTTCTTCTCCTCTCTCATGGACTCAAAAATAAAACCTGATAAAACGTTGTCTGTTTTATTAAAAGTCCTTGTAAAGACAGCTGACTTTCTCATTCTGGCTCCTTCGATCAAATGGAAAGAGTCGTGAGAGTCGTGTGAGTCTGACTGGTGATGTTTTTGTCCCAGAGCCGTTCGGAGGCGTGAGGAACCTGCAGGTGTTGAACCCCACCATGACCACGCTGAACGTTCGCTGGGAACCGGCCGAGGGCAAAGTCAAAGAGTACCGCGTCATCTACGTGCCAGCAGCAGGGGGCGCCGAGAGCATGGTGAGGTCACTGTTAATGTAAGGTCACTCTTTGGTCAGGTAAATGTAAAGAAGTCTAGTGGCCCTGATGGAGTTTCAGCTTTACTTAAACCTTGTGCTGAGGAGCTAAGTGAGGTTTGGTGCAACGATCCCTCTTAAAGTAAAACTGTACCTTCCATCCTGTTGCACTAACTTCTATTGTGATGAAATGTTTTGAAAAGGTAATGTCATTTTTAAGAGCTGCGGTAGATGCTCAGCTCGATCCTTGGCAGTTTGCCTAAAAGAAAAGACAGACAATGCTGTTTGTAGCATCACACACTTGATTATGAAACACATGGAGAATCTACAGACATATGCAAGACTTCTTTTATTGATTTTAGCTCTGCAGTGAACTCTTTACAACCTTTTTTTATTACTAGAGAACGTGAATTTGTCATAAAATGTTTTTCTTATTTCTTAACAAACAGAAGCCAGTGTGTAAAGGTGACTAGTTTCATGTCATCTCTCCACTTACACTAAAGGTTGTGTCAGCCAGTCTTCTCACAACTTCATAGATGACACTGCCAGTCTAGGCCTTGTACAAAATAACAAGGGTCTGGAGGGATATTTGGATGAAACTAACCTTGTGGTCAATACAAAAAAGATCTTATTAAACCCCAAACATGCTGGGAACCACAGTCCTGTTCTACCTATCTATTAAGCAGGTTGCCTCTTACAAATATTTGAGTATTTACATTGAAAGCAGTCTTCTTTGGCATGTCCATGTGTTCACTTGTGCTCCAGGATACAGCGGCGCTTGTATTTTATAAGAAGACTGTGCCTCTGCGTAGTGAGCACTAAAATAATGTTGTTTTTCTACCTCTAGATAGTGTGGCGAGCTGTGATATTCAGGTCTGGTTTGGAAGCTTATCAGTGCAGGTTAAAACTCAACTTTCAAACCAGATAAAAACAGCCTTAAAGACTGTGAGAGTTAAGGAAATGACCAGACTCTGCCTTCACTGTACGAGAAGTCACTGGGCAGGCTCTGAACATTGCAAAGACACTACATGTTATATTCTGACTTTGAGACGCTTCTGTCAGGCTGCAGGTGTAGGCTGCCCAAGTGCAAGTATATCAAAGTTAAAACTCATTTATCCCATCGTCAATACGTCACATCAACACAGCCCTGTAGGGACCAACATGACTGCATTGTATCATTTAACAAATGTATTTTATTACTTAATTTAGTAACTCTATTGTTTCCATCAGGAGCAAGTCTCCTCCACCACCACCTCCACCGTCCTGAGAGGCCTGACTCCAGACACACTTTACACTGTGTCTCTGCTGCCGATCTACGCCGAGGGAGAAGGAAGGATCCTGTCTGAGAACGGGAAAACACGTAAGAACTAAGAACTATACTGAGAGAGGGAAAGGTCCTGTCTGAGCACGGGAAAACACGTAAGAACTAAAGAACTGTACTGAGAGAGAGGGGAAGGTCCTGTCTGAGCACGGGAAAACACGTAAGAACTAAGAACTATACTGAGAGAGAGGGAAAGGTCCTGTCTGAGAACGAGAAAACACGTAAGAACTAAGAACTATACTGAGAAAGAGAGAGAGGTCCTGTCTGAGAACGAGAAAACACGTAAGAACTAAGAACTATACTGAGAAAGAGAGAGAGGTCCTGTCTGAGAACGAGAAAACACGTAAGAACTAAGAACTATACTGAGAAAGAGAGAGAGGTCCTGTCTGAGAACGGGAAAACAAGTAAGAACTAAGAACTATACTGAGAAAGAGAGAGAGGTCCTGTCTGAGAACGAGAAAACACGTAAGAACTAAGAACTATACTGAGAAAGAGAGAGAGGTCCTGTCTGAGAACGAGAAAACACGTAAGAACTAAGAACTATACTGAGAAAGAGAGAGAGGTCCTGTCTGAGAATGAGAAAACAAGTAAGAACTAAGAACTATACTGAGAGAGAGAGAGAGATCCTGCCTGACACGAGGCAGAATAGGGGTTATGCACTAACGTCTTTCCGGTCTCAGATTGACAGAGGCCGCTACATCCGGTGACGTGGTTGCCATAGTGACAAAGCTGTTTAATCCAAAGGCGATGGACATTACACAAGGTTTTTTGTACAAGTCCTGAAGCAATCCTCTTAGAAAAAAAATGTTTTCTTTTGTCATCTGTTGTAGACGCAGCGATGACTGTAACAGCAGAAAAAGTGCCGCTTCTGAACCAGGTTTTCATAATGAAAAGTTATAAAAGTGAGCAACAACGCGAACAGAAGCTACGCCTACATACCGAGATTCACTGTGCTTCACTGAGCCGGGAGCTGTCTGGAAACACCGAGCGGTGTGAGCTCACTTCTTCACGACCCACAGCACCTCTGCTCGGGCTCATGAGCAGCGAGTCTCGGTCTGTGCGCGTAGTTTGCTCACTTTTATTACTTTTTCAAGTGAAAACCTCCGTATATGCGTGGAGCTCGCGTTGTTTGCTCACTTTTATAACTTTTCCTTATGAAAACCTGGTTCAGAAGCTGCCCTTTTCCTGCTGTTACAGCCGTTGCTGCGTCTACAACAGATGACAAAGAAAACGTTTTTTTCTAAGAGGATTGCTTCAGGACTCGTGTGATGTCCATCGCCTTTGGAGTAAACAACTTTGTCACTATGGCAACTACGCCACCGGATGTAGCGGCCTATGTCTATCTGAGACTGGAAGACGTTAGTGCATAAGCCCTATTCTCACTCCTGTCTGGTCCCGTTTGGAGTCCGGTTAAAAGACTAAAGTGCATGTTTCCGTTTGGTTCAGGGCCGTTGGGCGGAGTGAAGAACCTGAAGGTGACCAACCCCACCATGACCTCTCTGGACGTGGACTGGGAACCTGCCGACGGAGCCGTGCGACTCTACAAAGTCTTCTACGTCCCAGCGGCCGGAGGGAAGGAGGAGATGGTAACTACAGCTCTGACCTTTGAGCCTCTCTCCGCTCTGACCTCTTATCTTATCTTACCTGTGACCTGTGACCTCTGTCCAGGAGCAGGTCCCGGCCACCACCACCTCCACAGTCCTGAGGAATCTCCAGCCGGACACTCTGTACACGGTGTCAGTGCTCCCGGTTTATCCAGCTCGAGAAGGAAAGCGTCAGTCTGAGGACGGAAAGACTCGTGAGTGTCACATAGAGTTCATTCATCTCAGCTGATCAATTATTAGTTTAGTTTAGTCTTTATTTAAGGGACAATGAGCAGAGACATAATGCTCGTAAAACAAAACACCAATAGCTAAACATCTGTAATCCCTGGAGTGCAATAATAAAATTATACAACTTACAATAAAACACATTCAGTGTATTCTCATCTAGAACCCATACCATATTTCACACACATCACACTTATCACAATGTAGAAGAACTTGTCTATATATCACTGATTTCTTAAAAGACCAATATGAAACAAAGGTCTGACCAGTCCATAGATATATTTTTAGTTCTTTAGTCATGTTTCAACTAATTTAGCCATAGAATAATCATTAACTGGTCTTTCTTCCGATTCCAAACATCCATGAGCTGCAGAAAAGCTTTATATTGAACAGAAATACATAAAAATTGTACAAATGTAGTGTTTTGATGTAAAAACTAGTTTCAATTTTAATACAAAGTAATAGTCTTGATTCTTGTAACCAGGGGCGTAGCACCAAGTTCTGGGCCCCGGGTACAAACGTTGTTAATGGGCCCCTAACACATAATCTTGTGTTTTAAAGATTTAGTACACTCATTTCGGTTTTGTTTCCTTCTAGATTATGCATATACTCGCTTCACTCACATAAAGATGAGAATAAGATTGGAATGTGTTTAGCTTACTCTTGTGTACATTTTCGACACATTATAATGTTGCTGGATTGAGAAGTTGTGATATATTGATCAACACAAAACCCTGTGAAAATGCATTTTTACTGAACTGAACATTTTATGTTTGTTCACTGAAATCTGCCAACTCTGGCTTATAAAATTACAATCTATCTGTTAATCTAATTAATATTCTTTATTTATGTTCAAAGTCAATTTCTTACAATTCATCGGAGTGATGAAGCTCTTTGATATCACAAAAAAATTGCCTAAAGAGGAACAATTTATTTCACACAAGCAAAATGAGATTCTTTTGGGGCCCTTTCCTGCCCTGGGCCCCGGGGAAACTAGTACCATTTACCCCCCCAGTCCGACACCCCTGCTTGTAACTATAAATGAACCACAATGATCATTAAAATGCTCTGTTAACATCAGATTTCTCTACAATCTATTGAGATGTCCTTTACTAAGCATTTTGGTTTTAAACTAGCTTTGATAAAGCTCATTATTCTAAATAGGTCTGCAGTTGTTGTTTTTTTACATTTTGTAAAAACAACGTTGCAGTTCTGACGCTGTATTTGCAGTTCGTCTGATTCTTTTCAGAACTCGAGCCATTTCGCAGCGTTAGCTTCGTGAGCGCTTTAATTTAACCTCCATAACTTTGTCCCTCGTGATAGACTTTGTTTGTTTTATGATCTCTGCACTTCGCGCTCTCACAAACACAAGTCTGCTCCAAAGACACACTCGTTAGTTTAAACACAACGCTGTCTCTTCTGCTGTGCTGGAGCTGCAGCGGTGATGCCGTCCGCCGTGTGAAACAAGCGCCGCGCTGTTCCGCCCGCTCTGCGCACCACAGTTTCACACCGTTTTTATTAAATCTACAATTTAAGAGAATCGAATCAGCCCTAATTCTAAAACTCCTCAGAAAATATATTGATGAAAAGTATCAATCACATAACCTAAAGTCTACATCTCCAGGACGTCTTCAATCGACATTATTCAGCTCAAATTTCGCAAAAGAATAATGGCCCAACTAATCGATTACTAGAATCATTGTTGCAGTCAGACACACTCAAACATGCACATACATACGCATATATAAACTACACACACTGATACACACACTGATACACACACTACACACACTGATACACACACTGATACACCCTGACATCGTGTTTGTAGAATAAAAGACTCCACATTCCTCTGAAGCTCAATCAGAACATGTGTTTTTGCTTTGCTCAGACTCACTTCAAAGCAGAACTACCTGACTGATCTTTATCTTATCCTCCATTAAAACCATAAAGTATCTGTATATAAACGTGACCTGATCAGAGCCGTGTTTGTTCTGTCTGATTCCACTGATGTGTGTCGTCTTCACTCACACGGACACCAGCGTATTCTGCAGATATTACATCAGTTTTGTCTAATAAAAGTAGAGTGACATGGATTTGATTTGAACTGAGTTTTTATCCACGTCAGCTCGTCTGGCGGCTAGGGATGTCAAGATTATCAGGTTAATCGATAATCGTGATTATTCCAAACACAATATAATCGTAAGAACAAAAGAATAATAATCGTGACAATTTTAGAAACAAAATTATTCTTTTAGAAAACTCTTCTGAAACTATATGATGGATAAAATATTGAACTTAGCGAAAAAGACGATGTATTATTGCTGCAGATGTTTTATTTTAGATAAACACATTTTGTTGCTATGGTGTTTTGTGAGCCTTGTTTTAGATAAAATTTGCAAATATCTGCAGGTCCAATAACAAATATAGATATTGGCAAAAAAGAAAAACACTTACAAAATTAAATACATATAAACCGATCTCTAAATGTGGCCGTTTTAGAAGCAAATGCCTTTCAAAATGTATTTTCCCCATAGTATGGGAGTCATATGGGAGTATAGGAATTGTCAGTCCAAGTCATTGGGTACAAGTAACAGATAATTTCAAAATACATATATACAAATAAAAACAATTATAAAAAGAGAGAAAAAAGTAACAAAAAATAAAAAAAATAAGTAAAGTTAATAATTATAAAAAGGAAAAATAATAATTAATATTAATATTAATAATAATAACTAAAGTATTAGATAAGCAAAATAAATTCATCATACACATACATCTATACGTACATACACATATACAGTATATAGTGTACACACAAATATGCATACATACATGTATCTTCTTTGCACCCTTCTTTAGCTTATTTACCCATCCCACCCTGTCCCACCCACCCCAACCACTACCACCCAGACCGCCCACTACCACCCACTACCTCCCACTACCACCCACCCCATCCACTAGGACCTTTTCACTCATCTTGTGTTGATTTAAGTACATTTTTAATTTTGGATGCTGTTTCTTCCCATATAACAATGTTTTCTCTTTTGGCTTGATGAATTTTGGAGACCCAGCATTCTATATTAACAATATCTAGAAAATCAAGAAGCCATTTTTGCTTTGTTAAAAAATTGGGGGTTTTCCATCTGCAAGCAATGAGGCGTTTAGCTGCAGTGAGGCCAGACAGCCAAATACGTTTTTGTCTAATTGTCAGTAGCAAATCTGAGCTATCATTTAAGAGTAGCGTACTTGGTGAATAAGGTATCGAGATTCCTAGCATGGTAGAAAGAGTTTGTGTGACGTCTTTCCAAAAAGCTGCCACCCCTGGGCACTCCCACACCATGTGAAAAAAAGTTCCCATGGTGTTTAATGAGCAGAGAGTGCATTGTGGGGATGGGAGAATGTTTATTTTGTTTAGTAACTGGGGATAAAAATATGTTCTGTAAATAAAATTGTAATGAATTATTTGATGGTTGGGATTCCTGGAAGAAATAGAAACATTTTGCCAGATACCATTCCAGTTTATTTGGCTATGCGTAGGTAAATCTGCTAACCACTGTTTTTCGCGACAAAAAGGTTCATCAAAAGATTTACAAAAATAGTTATACACTGTGGATACCAATTTACCTGATTTTGTCAGTAATTCGTGGAATGGATGAGTAGGAAGTGATGTATTCCACGGAACACCATAAGTTTTCATAGCTGTACGAATTTGAAGATAAAAATAAAAAGAGGTACCTGGTAAATTGAATTGTTTTTGTAGTTCTTGAAAAGATTGAAGGCCTGATGTACTAAACATGTCGCCAAGAGTAAACACTCCATTGCTTCTCCATTGATTAAAGTTAATCGGTTGATTAGAAAGTTGTAAACTGAAGTTATAAAAAATAGGGCAGTGTTTGTGCCATTTTAATTGTATTTTACAGTGTTTTTCTGCAATGCGCCATATTGAGATAGCTTCTGTTATTATTGGGCCAAATTTCTGAGACATTTGTTTGATAGGTATATTCGAATATATTAAGTCTTCCAATCTGTGAGGGTAAACAATTTTTTGCTCCAATTCTTTCCAGGATACTTTACAGGTTGGGTTAAGCCATTTGGAGATGGACCGCATAATAAAGGACCAATAATACCACTGGAAATTGGGAATTCCCTGTCCTCCTTGGTTTTTGTGTTTTTGGAGAGTGCTTAGTTTAACTCTGGGTTTTTTATCCCCCCAAACAAAATTAGAAATTAAGGAATGAACTTTCTTCCAATAACCTGTAGGTGGAGATAATGGAATCATTGAAAAGAAAAAATTTAGTCTGGGGAGGCAATTCATCTTAATAGTGCTAATACGTGAGTGAAAGGTAAGGGGTAATCTGTTCCATTTTTCCATATCAGCTTCCACTTCTGTAAGAATAACCTTTTTAAATACAAACTTTTTAAAAAACAAATGCAGCAGAATGTTTTGTCATATTAGGATTCAAAAAGTTTAATTTAATAAAAGTAACTTGTTAGACAGTGAGAATGATTGTTGTTTGTTGTTTCACTAAATTGTGATATAATAATCGCAATACTAAAGTTTGATATCGTGACATCCCTTCTGTTGGCTCAAAAGACTAACTCAGCTGTGGTGTATTTCTGCTTTAAAAGAGGCTGTGACAGTCTCTGTGTCTCTTACTCCTCGTGTCTGTGTTTGTTTCCTTGTTGTAGACTCTTGTGAGCTCTTCTTCTTTCTGTGATGTTTGTGTTGCTGCTGCTCTGGGCCGTGAGGGAGTTTCAGTGGCAGCAGAACCTGCATTTTAACCACAGGCCACTGTCAGTACAATCTATCTATATATATATACCAAGGCTGTGTCCCACCAACGTGGGGTAGCCAGGTGACTGGAGCCTATCCCAGTGACTTTGGGCCTTAGGCGGGGAACACCCTGGACAGTGGCCAACTCGTCGCAGGGTTAGACAGACACATTCACTCTCTCATTCACTCACTAAGGGAAATTTACAGTGATGCCCAGTGAACCTAAACATACATGTTTTTGGAGGAAACCGGAGAAAACCCACGGTGACACGGGGAGAACATGCAAACTCCACCCAGAGAGATCGTATCATGTATATGGTCCGACCCGGGAGTCGAACCCACGACCTCCTTATTGGGAAGCCAGAGCTCTAACCACTTGGCTACCGTGCACTGTCAGTACAAATCAGAAATAATACCAGAGCAGAGATATTCAACTGATTTTTCCCAAAGGTCAGATTATTCAGTGAGCCATCATGACAATGGGCCTGGTAGTTCCACAGAATGTGACTAATGCTGGTACAAAATCTCCGTCTTTCAATGATGTTAGTCACTACTGCTATAGCCTCTATTGGGTTTGACTTGATTTGCAAACGGTCTAAACCAGACTTAAACCAGGACTAGACCAGAACTACCCGAGTCTAAACCAAGAGTAAGTGTCATGAGATCAAAACCAGGTCTGGTCTAAAGCAGAATCACTCTAAAACTAAAAAGGGAACAGCTCAGGTCTAAGATAAAACAGAATTAACTCTGCAAACAAGAAATATATGTTTAGTTGCAATATTTGAAAGACTGGTTGATAGCCAGGTCAGATCTTTGAAGGGCCAGTTTTGCCCCTGGGCCTTAAAGCGTCTTTCACGTCAAGCCGAGGGTCGCCTGTTTGAACCAGCTGACAAGCAAGAGAAAGTATCTTTTTGTAATATTGGGGAAATGGGTTTAGGGCCAGATCAAATTTTTGAAGGCCTGATTTGGCCCCAGGGCCTTAAGTTGAATAGGCCTGCTTTAGTTGAACGGGCCTGTTCCAGGAGCTGTATGAAATCACTAGTTTGAGAAGCCCGGTCTTGACCCTCAGTTACCAGAGGGTTTTTGGTCCAGGCCTCGCTCCTCGCTCCTGTTGTGTGTTACAGTCTGAGTCTGTGTGTGATTGTTGAGACAGAGCAGGACCAGTTACCAGAGGGTTTGTGGTTCCTGTAGTGTGTTACAGTCTGAGTCTGTGTGTTAATGTCTGAGTCTGTGTCTGAGTGTGATTGTTGAGACAGAGCAGGACCTGGAGCGCATTAGGCCGCTCTGGTTTACGATCAGGATAACAAGACAGGCCGTTTATTTACTACAAACACAGTTATTTATGAGTTTGTCTCTGGATCTGGAGCCACAAACAAACTCTGCAGCGTTCAGGCTTTTAAAACACACTCTTCAGGACAAACAGAGCAACGAGTCGTGTTCCTGTCGGAGAATGTGACGATGGGCAGGAGCCAGTTTGTCCCATCCCACTGCAAAAATGTACGGCATCTGTCAAGAGTCACACAAGTCTTATAAAACTAAAATACAAACATGTAGACGTCCAAAAGTATTGATCATCTTTTCTAATGAGAACCACATTATCGAGGCACAAATGCACTGTTTCTGTAGATTTTGAAAGACCCGGAGCTTTATCAAAACTCTCATGAGCAGAATGTTTCATAATGAAGGTTCTGTTGTTTTGTGTCAGTCTTTGTCAAACTTAAACGCTCTTTCACACCAACACAAACCCCAGTCGCTGTCGATTCTGTCCCGATGTGAAAGAACATTCACACAAACACGATCCAAACGCTCATCAGTCGCCGAACAAATGCCAATCATGTTTGTGACGTAAGGCTTGATGAAAATGATGAAATATAAGCTGCACAAGTAGTTGACGGAGAACAGAAGTTGACAGTCATGTCCTGGTCCACAAAAGCTGCGTTTGGAGCGACGAAAAGCAGACGCAGTCCAGCCTTGGAATGGTAGTTGCTGTCTTTTTGTCCAAACAGTAGCCATTCTTGGTACCGTACTTACGAGCCCGTAAAAATAAGCCATGCTCAGCTAAACACTATTTTTCCGGAAGAGTAGTTTTTCGGTTTTCCAGAGCAACGATTTGCTGGTTCCAAATCAAGCAGCTGCATACAGTATGTGGCAACAGGTGACACAGACTGCAAACAAGTCTTCAAAAACTCACCTCCACGAAATCCCCTGCAACTTCTGACCCTCGACAGTCAGAACCAAGGTCAAACAAGTTCAGACGAGTGACCCTCAGCTAACTTTGGTATTTGGTTAATCTGTTGATTCATTTCTCTGCTTGATTGGCATCATCAGTCGCTCTCATTCAGAGACGTTTTTTTCCTGATCGTGTCAGAATACGTCGGCAGTTTCATGGAGCATCAACATGGTGGATCTTTACAAGTTTATTTTCTCTGAATCAAAGATAACGGACAACAGAAGTGGAGAAGAGTTACTTTGAGGATTTCCAAGAGCTGGATGGGAGCAAATGAAGCGTGTCTTTGTGTTTGGACTGCATGTGACAGTTGTTCCTTTCGCCTAAACATCGGACCTCGCTGACCGGATGGACTTTCAATTTCAGCTGTGTGTTTTGGACTACATAATCCCTTTTGGAAACGGAACAGCGCACAGGAAGACGGTGTTTTACTTCAGTCTTTGAACAAGAAAGGTAAGAGCGTGTCGTGGGTAAATCTGAGCTGCTCCATTTATGTTATAAAATACGCTGACTGCCGTATGTGCCCATGTTGTGCGTGCAGCTCGATGTGTGTGACGAGACGACGAGAATTTGAAACACGTTTGATGTTCCTGCGATGCTACGATCAGCTGTCGTGCGTTCGTCGTGAGCAGGTTATCGCAGCTCGTAGCCCCACAGACACTGCACAAATGACTCGTACGTCGGAGCCAAAATTTCGCCACGATCTTGAAATTGTTGTGCGACAAGAAATCATGGCAAAATCGGCTCAAAGATCGCACAGTGTCTGCCCGGCTTTAGGCGTGCACGGTGGCAGAGTGGTTAGAGCTCTGGAGGTCGTGGGTTCGACTCCCGGGTCGGACCATATCAACCTCTCACGATCTCTCTGGGTGGAGTTTGCATGTTCTCCCTCTGTCACCGTGGGTTTTCTTCGATTTCCTCCCACCTCCAAAAACATGCATGTTCAGGTTCATTGGGTATCAGTGTAAATATCCCTGTGAGTGAATGAGAGAGTGAATGTTTGTCTAACTCTATGACAATTTGGCCACAGTCCAGGGTGTTCCCCGTCCAAAGGCTTCCCCGGTACGTTACGTCCTCGCACAGGCTGCCTTTGGATCTTCTGTCTGTTGTTCTGGTAGCCGATCAAAAAGCTTGCAACAACATTTGCACCGTGTTCGTGCCGTTCTCGTGCCGTTCTCGTGCTCTTACGCACAAAAGTCACTTAGCGTCAAAACCCACAGCTGATCTGTGATCTGGTTGTGATTGATGCAAAAGACTAGACTCACCTGGGACCTGATTAGCTCTGAAGAGAAGCTCCAGTGACCTGTGACTGGAGCATAAATCAGCCTTAAGGCCCAAAGTTACTGGGATACGCTCCAGTCACCGAGATCAAGCGTTAGAAAATGAATGAATGTCCATGTAAAACATTTTAAAAACCGACAAGGCGAAAACACAAGAATAATTTATAGTCCTAATAAGTCGTCTCTCTAGTGCATCCAGAGCTCAGAGGTAAAATATTTATAATTTTGTGACACTTTTAGATGCTTAACAAACGTCTACACAAAGTTAGGGATGCACCGATCCAATACTGGGATCGGATATTGGTGCCGATCCAGAAAATTTTGCTGGATCGAGTATCGGCTCCATAATATCGGTTCAGCCGATATGATAGTTATGCCTTTAATCGGACATAATACGACTAATCTGTTGGCTGGTGTTGATCCAAAATCTCTCATATTATTGAACATTTTATTCGGATTAAGTTGTGAAGTTGTGACTTGCAGTTACATAACACTTTATGGCAAAATTATTTATGTTTTAATAAAAATTTAAAAAAAGCAATTTCAGTCTTTACACTAGTATCGGTTAGTATCGAGTATTTGTAGATACTTAAAGCCAAAGTATCGGAATCGGTATCGGAACTGAAAAAGCTGGATCAGTGCTGCTCAGCCCACTTTGTTTCTGTCTGTAAGCATGCTCTAGTTCTTCTTATGTCTAATCGTGTGTCTAATCGTGTGTCTCGTGTCTCCGTCAGTGCCGCTGGGAGGAGTGGACAACATCAAAGTGTCCAACCCGACCATCACCACCCTCAAAGTGACCTGGAGCCCGGCCGACGGGAACGTCCAGGGCTACAAGGTGGTGTACGCCCCGGTCAGCGGAGGACTGGAGATCGTGGTGAGAGTATACACTGTTTCTGTCTCATGTTTGTCGTCTAAACACACGTGGACACTAAACATACTCACGTTTACTCTTGAGCTGAAGTCCACCAGAGAGACGAGAGTTTTCACAGACAGAATCTCTCTGTATTTACTTTGGAATGTTTAAACAGACCAGACTTAACTCACTTCAGTTCTGACACATCCAAACAGACTCAGAGCAGAGACACTTCACCTCTAAGTCTCTCTGATTCTGCAGGATTAAACTTGTAAAAACAGGCTTTTGTTTGGCTCAAATGGAGCGTTTTAACACATTCTGTTGTAAACCTGTGAGCAGAGCTGCACAAACCCAGGATTAACGTGTGTTTTCTTCTGTCTCTTTCACAAAGACACACGTCTGTTTCCTCTGTCAGACTCTGAGGAGGCTTGTGTTGAATGTTTCATCAGAAAGACGACGTTTTTCAACACATTTTGTCTGTAAAACACTTCCACTTACATTCTGTGTTTCTGAGCGAGGCTGGTGCTCTTCAGGACTTTGTACACGTGGCATCACATCACTGTACAACTCAGATCCTTTAAAGGACAAATATGATGCTTTTTTCTTTTGTTTCTGTCCTTCAAAGCTGCTCCTGAGCTCCTCCACTTTAGAATCTCAGGCACCAGAACCAATAAAAACGGTGTTGTACATCTCACATGACAGGGTTAGGTTATCTCTTCACATTTCAGAAAGAAATGACAGTGGTTAAACAATCAACTCCATTGTGTCTGATATGCTAATGTGGCAGAGTCTGGATGATTTTTGGAGTTAAAAGCAGAGCAGAAGATCTCAAAGATCCATCTATGACATCACAGATCTGGTACGTTCAGAACAGTGTTTTCTGAGGAAGGAAAGACATCTCATAGACACAGATTGTGTTCTGACAAGGAAGTAATTTTAGAACAAAAATAAAAACTCAAAAACAGAACAGAAAGATTTATTGTCATTGTCACAGAGTACAACAAAATTATGTTTGGAGTGAACCCCGGCCGCTGCATCTTTTGCGCTCCGCCACTCGCTCTTCCGCTCAAAGCAAACATTCAAAACAAAACCCAGTACACGTGGTCACATGATGGGATTTTTTGTGAGGAGTGGGTCGGGAAAAGAAAGGAAAGAGGCGGTACAGGTCATGGACAGGAGACTAGTAGGGGTGGGGTCAAGGCAGAGATGTAGACAAAAAAAAGTCTATTTTGCATCATTTGTGCACTTTAGTGTGAGTTTCGTCACTGTTGGAGGAGGTGGGCCAAGCACGGCATTCAAAAGCCAATGTAGGAGGAGCTTCAGAAAGTGGCCACACCCCCCTGAGCGTTCTCCAACCGCTGAGGGTTTCATGAGGATCAGGTCCTCAGACCAACATTTAGAGTGTTCACCAGTAAACGTGACACCAGGACACACAAGGCTGGAGGTCTGTGATCCAAACTGTTCTCATGTTCTCTGACCTCTGACCTTCAGCCCAGTGTTTTGGACTCTAGGGTTATGAGAGAGTTGGGTCCTCTGACAGACTAGACAGACCCAAGCTCCCAGTTCACAGGTGGCTCTGGCGCGGCTGGAGGAAGTGGACCAGATTATGGCACAGTTACTCATGTACACGCACACGCACGACTTTAGCATACAAGCCCACATGAAATAATTAAAAAAATAAACTCTGCACCAAACTCCTGCGCTTACCTTGAATTAGCTCTTGTCTCATGTTGCGTTTGTTGCACATGGTTTTTAATCTAAAGCAGAGCATCACAAGCAAAACTTAGGTCTCCCTCATTACATTAAAGACATAGCAGCCCGCTGGACCTATTTTCCAAGCTACAACATTAGCATCTCAGAGCTTGATCCATGCTTCAGTGTGACATGTGAACAAACGTCTCCAGAGGATGACGTCAACGGTCTGTGGCTCGGTTGTGCATGTGTGAGTGCGGGACATAGAATTTTCTACAATCAGACTTGAGCCCGGCACAGTTACAAACCCTGAGTGTGTCCTGAGTCTGAGTGGAACATGTTCTCAGTCTCCATCGTCTCTGTGGCTGCTCTGAGTCTGAGTCTGCGTGGAACATGTTCTTGGCCTCCGTCGTCTCTGCGGCTGCTCTGAGTCTGAGTCTGAGTCTGAGTGGACCATGTTCTCAGCCTCCATCGTCTCTGCGGCTGCTCTGAGCCGTGGTTTTGTGGTTTCTCACGTGTTTGTCGGTCTCGTCTGTTCCAGGAGCAGGTTTCTGAAAGCACCACCACCACAGTCCTGGAGAAGCTCCTGCCCAACACCGAGTACAAGGTGACCGTGATCCCAGTGTACGCCGAAGGAGACGGACCCAGCCTCACCGACAACGGCAAAACCAGTCAGTCTTTACTCCTGCTTCAGACCTGCTTTAGTCCTGTTTTAGTCCTGCTTTAGACCTGTTTTAGACCTGCTTTAGTCCTGCTTTAGTCCTGCTTTAAGTCCTGCTTTAGTCCTGCTTTAGACCTGTTTTAGTCCTGTTTTAGTCCTGCTTTAAGTCCTGCTTTAGTCCTGTTTTAGTCCTGCTTTAGTCCTGCTTTAAGTCCTGCTTTAGTCCTGCTTTAGACCTGTTTTAGTCCTGTTTTAGTCCTGCTTTAGTCCTGCTTTAGTCCTGTTTTAGTCCTGTTTTAGTCCTGCTTTAGTCCTGCTTTAGACCTGTTTTAGACCTGCTTCAGTTCTGCTTTAGTCCTGCTTTAAGTCCTGCTTTAGTCCTGTTTTAGTCCTGTTTTAGTCCTGTTTTAGTCCTGCTTTAGTCCTGCTTTAGTCCTGTTTTAGTCCTGTTTTAGTCTTGCTTTAGTCCTGTTTTAGTCCTGCTTTAGTCCTGTTTTAGTCCTGTTTTAGTCCTGTTTTAGTCCTGCTTTAGTCCTGTTTTAGTCCTGTTTTAGTCCTGTTTTAGTCCTGCTTTAGTCCTGTTTTAGTCCTGCTTTAGTCCTGTTTTAGTCCTGTTTTAGTCCTGCTTTAGTCCTGCTTTAGTCCTGCTTTAGTCCTGCTTTAGTCCTGTTTTAGTCCTGATTCAGTCCTGCTTTAGTCCTGGTTTAGACCTGCGTTAGACCTGGTTTAGTCCTGTTTTAAGTCCTGGTTTAGTCCTGCTTTAGTCCTTTTTTTTTCCTGCTTTAGACCTGTTTTAGTCCTGTTTTAGTCCTGTTTTAGTCCTGCTTTAGTCCTGTTTTAGTCCTGTTTTAGTCCTGTTTTAGTCCTGTTTTAGTCCTGCTTTAGTCCTGCTTTAGTCCTGCTTTAGTCCTGCTTTAGTCCTGTTTTAGTCCTGCTTTAGACCTGTTTTAGTCCTGTTTTAGTCCTGCTTTAGTCCTGCTTTAGTCCTGCTTTAGTCCTGCTTTAGTCCTGCTTTAGTCCTGCTTTAGTCCTGTTTTAGTCCTGTTTTAGTCCTGCTTTAGTCCTGCTTTAGTCCTGCTTTAGTCCTGTTTTAGTCCTGCTTTAGACCTGCTTTAGTCCTGCTTTAGACCTGCTTTAGTCCTGGTTTAGTCCTGTTTTAGTCCTGCTTTAGTCCTGCTTTAGTCCTGTTTTAGTCCTGCTTTAGTCCTGTTTTAGTCCTGCTTTAGACCTGGTTCAGACCTAGTTCAGTCCTCTTCCAGACCTGGTTCAGACCTGCTTTAGACCTGGTTCAGACCTAGTTTAACCCGGTCTCTGTGCGTCCCTCAGAGCCTCTGGGCTTCGTGCGGAACCTCCAGGTCACAGATCCCACCACCAGCACTCTGAACGTGCGCTGGGATCCGGCCGAGGGGAACGTGCGTGAGTACATCGTGATCTGGGTCCCGGCGGCCGGAGGAGAGCAGGACGTGGTGAGTCAGATGCCCTCCCTCCCTCTGTGTGAGAAGAGTCAGATGCCCTCCCTGTGCCTGAGCCTGTCTCTTCTCTCTCTCAGGACCAGGTTTCAGGCTCCACCACCACCACAGTCCTGAAGAACCTGGAGCCAAACACAGAGTACACGGTGACTGTGGTTCCTGTTTATCCAGAGATGGAGGGAAAGTCCATGTCCAGCAACGGCAAGACCAGTGAGTCCAGCTGCTTAAACAAGATTCATCTGAGCTTCAAACATTATTGTTCTGGACAATGTCTGCTCTGGAGCCTGGTAGCTTCTGTGTTTTTGATCGATGCATTATTTCTTTTTCTCATACATTCTCAGTGCCAGATGTACTGTGAGTCATATTGTTAAAGTTCCAGGCTAAACTTTAATGTACAAATCCAAACCAAAGCCTGTAACATGGACTACTTTTTGTCTATGTTAAATGAATCTGAGGTGAAAATATATTGTGGAAATGACATTATGAAATCTTCAAGCTATAAAGGGGTTTGTGGCACTAAACAGTTTAAGAAGACTAAAGAAGAATAAAGCCTGGGAGAGACCTTGGGTGTACACTATGTGCAAGTTTGGAGTTCCACAGAACTTCCACAGAAAGTGCTTAAAACCAATGAACCCATAAGTTAGTACATGCATTAATCTGCGTGGCTTTGGATGAATCCGGACCAGAGTTGACAAGCACGTGTCCTGAACCAAACCCGCCTCGCAGTCAGAGTACACCCGGAGTTACACACATGCCCTGGGTACGACCTGGGTCCTTAACAGTGTCAGGGTGAATTCATCAGAGCAGTGTTTCAGATGCTTCTTACATTTGTCTTATGTACCACTAGATCTAATCTCCGACTAAATCAGGCTCAAGTTACAGCTCATAAAGGGTTAAAATGAGACAAAAACATATCAAAATCAATCATATGACTAACCCCAAGGAGGACAAAAACATGCACCACCAGAGATACACAGACCATAGTTTGAGAAACACATTCTCTGGTAATCTAGTGCTTAGTTGCATTTTAAAATCAGTAACACATTAGTGTAAGTTGAGCTCCAGCTGCTCAGAGACGAGAGCGTACAGCGCATGTGTCCAGCACCAGGCTCATTTGTGCCAGAGAGAACAGTCTTTATGTTGCATGTGTGATGTTCAGACTCTTAAACCCTGGTCTTGTGTGATGTTCAGACTCTTAAACCCTGGTCTTGTGTGATGTTCAGATGTATAAACCCTGGTCTTGTGTGATGTTCAGACGTATAAACCCTGGTCTTGTGTGATGTTCAGACTCTTAAACCCTGGTCTTGTGTGATGTTCAGACTCTTAAACCCTGGTCTTGTGTGATGTTCAGACTCTTAAACCCTGGTCTTGTGTGATGTTCAGACTCTTAAACCCTGGTCTTGTGTGATGTTCAGACGTATAAACCCTGGTCTTGTGTGATGTTCAGACGTATAAACCCTGGTCTTGTGTGATGTTCAGACTCTTAAACCCTGGTCTTGTGTGATGTTCAGACTCTTAAACCCTGGTCTTGTGTGATGTTCAGACTCTTAAACCCTGGTCTTGTGTGATGTTCAGACGTATAAACCCTGGTCTTGTGTGATGTTCAGACTCTTAAACCCTGGTCTTGTGTGATGTTCAGACTCTTAAACCCTGGTCTTGTGTGATGTTCAGACGTATAAACCCTGGTCTTGTGTGATGTTCAGACTCTTAAACCCTGGTCTTGTGTGATGTTCAGACTCTTAAACCCTGGTCTTGTGTGATGTTCAGACTCTTAAACCCTGGTCTTGTGTGATGTTCAGACTCTTAACCCTGGTCTTGTGTGATGTTCAGACTCTTAAACCCTGGTCTTGTGTGATGTTCAGACTCTTAAACCCTGGTCTTGTGTGATGTTCAGACTCTTTTTTTTTTCGACTTAAACCCTGGTCTTGTGTGATGTTCAGACTCTTAAACCCTGGTCTTGTGTGATGTTCAGACTCTTAAACCCTGGTCTTGTGTGATGTTCAGACTCTTAAACCCTGGTCTTGTGACATGTGCAGACCCGATGGGAGGCGTGAAGAACCTGAAGGTGGTAGATCCAACCGTCTCGACTCTGACGGCGCGCTGGGAGCCTGCGCCTGGAAACGTGCGCATTTACAAAGTGTTCTACGCCGCGCAGCCCGGAGGAGAAGAGAAGATGGTACAAGACAAACACACAAGAAGAGAAGAAGTCTTAACGTTAATACAACTTGATCTGTTTTCAGGAGGAAGTCTCGGGCGGCACCACCTCCCTCATCCTCCAGAACCTGAACTCCAACACGGTTTATAAAGTGGCTGTGGTCCCAGTTTATCCCGACGTGGAGGGAATCAGACAAGAGGAGCAGGGCAAGACAAGTGAGTTTACTCTTTACATTTATTACAACACGAACCGTCCTGATCCAGCACAACTTTCTGCTGAAGGAATAAGTCAGCTTTTACAGCTCAAACGTTTGTGACAGACGAAGAGGCTGCAGTCTGAGAGGGAAGAGCAGCTGGAATTCATTTAGACTTCTAATCATGGTGTTACAATGATCATAAAAAATTATGCTGTTTTCACATCAAACTTCTAAACAATAACCTGACATTTTCAGAACAAAATACAAAAACTTCTTGTATTAAACATTTTGGTTTTAAACTAGTTTTGATTAGGCTCAGATTTATTCTAAAACTCATCAGAAAAAGTCATATTTTGTTGTGATAATGTGATTTTTTTAAAGTATGGACGCTTGTACTTGTAATATCAGTTTTAGTGTTGTTTAGTGTTGATGAGAATACCGATACTTTTGACAAAGCTAAAATCTCCATCTCCATGACTTTATCAAGCGACGTTATCTCAGCTCAAATTTACCAAAAATCTTGTCTTCAAGTCACTTTTGCAATCTAAACAACTCATCGATTAATCGAAAGACTAATCAGCCAACTAATCGATTACCAGTTAGTTGCAGCCCTTAAAGATATGGTTTTTGTCAGTTCTTTTGTAAATGTTATTTAATAACACTCTTTATATGAAGTTCTAGAGAAAATGTGGATTGTTCTAAAACAAAGAGATTGAGATCGTTTTAGTTGTGTTGTTTGAATATGTAATGATAGCGTCACACACAATGTATTTATGTGAAACAGAAAGACAATGTTTATTTAACTTATTGTACAAAT
Organism: Mugilogobius chulae; assembly: GCA_038363315.1. Classification (NCBI taxonomy): domain Eukaryota; kingdom Metazoa; phylum Chordata; class Actinopteri; order Gobiiformes; family Gobiidae; genus Mugilogobius; species Mugilogobius chulae. Next base: position 3,230,510 of record CM076405.1, on the reverse strand, counting down.
ACATGTATATTGTTAAACAATTGTATTTACAGTTGAAAAAGGGGGTTGCATTTACAAGTTTTACTTCTATATTATCTTTCATTATGTATTTTCTTTTAGTTCGCCTTCAAAAATGTATTCGAATAAAGATTTCAATCAATCAAAAAAAAACTATGGTCAGCAGCTACGTTAGTGTCTTTAAAGGGATTGTACCTGATTTTTGCATTCTTAAAATGTAAACAAACAAAAATAATTAATTTTAAGCTTCTTATTTCAGTCTACATGATTTGCTCACTTAACTAATGCATTCTGAGCTTCAGAATGGGCTGTGTGCACGGAATTTCAGTTGGCTTGCGATTGTTCAAAAATGCTAACTTCTGTACATACAACCATTTCCTGTTAGCGTTAGCATTTAGACACAATTATGTCTCTTTTTAAACACAGAAGTGTCTCTGGTGAAATATTCCTCTGATATGTAAAGTCTTTAACATGTTTCTGTAACATTCACCACAACTGTCTGATCTAAAGAGGATTGATTAGTTTTAAACTGATTTAGTGAAAACCTCATTGAAGAGTATTGAACAGGAAGTCGTTGTATGTACAGGATGTAGTATTTTAAACCAAAACAAGACAACTGCACTCAGCCAATTGTTCATCATGATGAGTTTTAATGTTTTTTCACAGCTTTTAGCAGCGAGGTGAGTCACTATGCTAACAACAGTTAGCCACAATGCTAAAAACAAAAACAGAAAAAGTTGGCAACAAACGGTATTTTATTAGACATAGACCGGACTTTGCGGACTAATTTCTACCTGAATAGATACATTAACCAGATATCAGTGCTAGGGGGAAATTGTTTTTAAGTTATCTTGTTGTAAAAAAAATCGAGTACAGTCCCTTTAAGATTAATGGCTTTTCAAATACGTGAGTTTTGTTTGTGCATTTATCCTGCTCTTTTATCATTTTTCATTCAGGCGTGGTGTGAAAATCAGCTACGACAACTTAAAGTGTTTTCATGATCATCTCAGTCCACTGTCAGACTTTCATAAAACCTGCTCCTGATTTAGCTCTGGTCCACTTCCTGCTTTAGTTCTGGTTTAGTCTCATTACTTAGTTTAAGTTTCAGATAGTTGCAGACTGAACACAAACACTTTATTCTGAGAAAGAGAGTAAAAGACGAGGAAAAACAAATCACTCTCACATTATTTCCAGTTTGTCTCGGCTCAGACAGACGAAGTTCTCCTGCAGTTAGTTTTCAGGTTTTTGCATGCAGGACGTGTGTGTGGTTAATGAAGACGACTGAGCAGTCACAGAGACGGTGACGTGTGCAGTCTGGAGCTGATTTTACAGCTTTAAAACATAATTAAATGAAATGGCTCACACGTGTCTGGTTTGAGCTGCAGATGTGGAGCTGAGGACAAATAACGAAGCTTATTAATGTTTAATAACATTTTACTTTTGGAGATTTCTTATAAAAATACCAGAGAAGAACAGTTTTAGTGTCTTAATCCAGCAGAGGAAGTTGAATGTGTCGTAAAGCTGCTTCTCAGAAACACTCTCATGTCGTCTTCACAAACAGAGACTGGGCACATGTTCAGACCAGAAGTAGCTCCGGAGAGGTTTTTGGAATCATACATACATGCTTTTGAATTCAGATATCATTAATGACATGTTTATTACCGTTATGTAGCTGTAAATACATGACTGTGTGCACTAATGAGCTGGTACTGGTTCAAGCTTCATACACTGAGCTGCAGATAAACTCATCACTGTTTATCATGTGAAAGACGCAGCTCACCGACAGGTCTGGTAAAAGTAGCTCTCTGAGTTTGAAACGCTGGAGCAGAGCTGGGCAGTGTTTCACATTTTAGGTAATATCGTCAATTTAGTTTTGAAGATTTGCAAAAACTAAATATCAAATATAAAAAAACTGTCAACTGTAAATAAGGATTGAAAGGAGATGTTATAGTCAGTAAATCACTCACTCGTGTCTTGGTTGACCAAAACCTATATTAGTTTGACTTTTAAAACATCAAAATTATGTTAAGTTCCACTTTTTTCTTTGCAAATATTTGAACAATACAATCATTGTTTTATGTATATTGTCTTAAAGCTTCTGAAGGATTTTCAAAACATGTTTGTCAGTCTTGGCCTGTAAATTGTTGGCCAATAGAAAACTAGGTACCTCGTTTTTAATTCATTTAGAATAGTCACTGCTACCCTGTCAATCAAACCCTTGATGATCTAACCTTTCCTTGGAAAATCCTCCATACAACCCTTAAACTTCCCTTAAACTTCAACTAATGTTTTGAACATGAAGATATCTGTTTTTGTTAGTATGGCCCAGCTCTACTCAGTCAATGAGCCCGTTTACATGAGCACGAATAACCCGGTTATCAGCAGTCTCCTGGTTCTGACAATAATCTGGTTCTAGTGTTTACATGAGCACGAATAACCCGGTTATCAGCAGTCTCCTGGTTCTGACAATAATCTGGTTCTAGTGTTTACATGAGCACGAATAACCCGGTTATCAGCAGTCTCCTGGTTCTGACAATAATCTGGTTCTAGTGTTTACATGCGCTCAGAGAAACCTGGTTATTCATGTTCCTGTTTACATGAGCACTCAGAGTATCCTGGATATTCAGACTGGTAACTATGGCAACAATGACACAGATATGGCAGGAACTAAGCTTGTATGAAACTTTGGTAATTTATGGGTTTAAAACATGTTTACAGCAACAAGCAACTAAATAAGAACATCAGACTGTAGATCACAGTCAGAGCTTTGGGAAAAGTGATTTTAACAGTGTAAAAATATGTCTGAATTTTAAAGAGTCGGTTCAGAGTTACAGGTGTGTTAAGTTACAAGTTACTTTATAGTTTTACAATGACGACACATTACAAATAAAAAATGAATAAATAAGTATCATATACTCCAAACCCAAACGAGAAAAAGTGCTATAAAATGAATATAAGAAAAAGAAAATAATTTTCAGTCATTTGGGGAAACTTCCTGCTTCTGCCAGATCAGTTCCTTCAGTTTGCACATGCTCAGTTTGGCTCCATCAGTGAGAAACCAGGTGTTTACATGGAACAATAATCTGGTTATTATCAGAAAACTCCAGTGACAATAATCTGGTTTCTCATCACCAGGTTATTCGAATAACCAGGTTATTAAAATCAGGTTATGGTGTTTACATGGACACACACATAACCAGAATATTTAAAAACCCTGATAATAACCGGGTTATTCATGCGCATGTAAACGCCCTCAATGACACATTTTAAGACAAAAACCCATCAGGGCTAAGCTTGTGCGCTCACAGAGATAAACGCAAAGCTGCCACTCAAAAGGAAGGACTGTTTTCTTTAAATGAAACACATTTTGTCTGTTGTGTTTGTGCTCAGAGCCTCTGGGGGCAGTGAAGAACCTGAAGGTGACTGACCCGACCATCAGCTCTCTGAGAGTTCAGTGGGACAGAGCCGAAGGAGACGTCAGACAGTACAAGATCCTGTACAAACCTGCGGCTGGAGGAGAAGAGAGAACGGTACTGTTATAATACTAATACTACAGTAGAACTAACACAGAGACAGTACAAGCTCCTGTACAAACCTGCGGCTGGAGGAGAAGAGAGAACGGTACTGTTATAATACTAATACTACAGTAGAACTAACACAGAGACAGTACAAGCTCCTGTACAAACCTACAGCCGGAGGAGAAGACAGAACGTACTGATATAATACTAATACTACAGTAGAACTAACACAGAGACAGTACAAGCTCCTGTACAAACCTGCTGCTGGAGGAGAAGAGAGAACGTACTGATATAATACTAATACTACAGTAGAACTAACACAGAGACAGTACAAGCTCCTGTACAGACCTACAGCTGGAGGAGAAGAGAGAACGGTACTGATATAATACTAATACTACAGTAGAACTAACATAGAGACAGTACAAGCTCCTGTACAGACCTACAGCTGGAGGAGAAGAGAGAACGGTACTGATATAATACTAATACTACAGTAGAACTAACATAGAGACAGTACAAGCTCCTGTACAGACCTACAGCTGGAGGAGAAGAGAGAACGGTACTGAACTTTACTGATCCCGGGCTCACACTGCATCAGTCCAACTCCGGTGCAGTAGGACCGGTCTTGCTACGGTGGGTGACTCACATTAGCTCCGGTGGTCTGCTGTCCTGCTGCAGCCACAGGCTCTGCTGCCGACCTCACAGACCCTGAACTCACGGAGGTTCACGTTCAACGTGGGAGAATACGCGATCGCTGACACATGTAGATGTAAACAAAGAACACATGCGCCGACTTCATTTTCTGTCTGATTTTCGCCGCACAATGGATAAGCACGGGAGGTTTATTTACATCCTCTGTGTTACATAATCGTGTAAATGTCGTATTATGGTGTATTTTGCATTATTAGTGGATTCACTTCACCCGCGCTCGCTTGGTTTCCTGTTTATCGTGTCTTGTTTTTACAACTTCACCAAAAAGGCTCCGGTGCGCTCCAGCATTCGGACAAAATTTGAAACAAACAAAGCGTTTTCAAAGCACTGGATTGGCTGTACCGGAGACACCGGACTGGACTGTAGCCGTGTGAGCCACTCTCGGACTTTTCAAGTTAAGTAAAGGCTCCGGTGGCTGCACCAGAGTTAGACTGGATGTAGTGTGAGCCCGGGGTAACTAGAACTAACACACTTCATCCTTTGGAGAAGTCCTCAGACCGTCCTGTCTGACTCTGTGGTTGTGCCTCTGAGCAGAACACTCGTCTGTTTCTCTCTAAAGCTGTTTAAATGTTTGTGTCTCAGACGATGGTGTCGGGTGTCACTACTACAACAGTCCTGAGAGAGCTGAGTCCAGACTGTCCTGTCTCATGTCTGCTGTTGTGTCTGTTGTTGTGTTTGTGTCTCAGACGAGCGTGTCGGGCGTCACTACTACAACAGTCTTGAGAGAGCTGAGTCCAGACACTCCCTACAGAGTCACCGTGATCCCCGTTTACTCCGACATGGAGGGAAAACCAGCCTCTGACAACGGCAAGACCAGTGAGTACTGACACCTCTACAGATACCTCCACAGACACCTCCTCCTCTTCCTCTTCACACAGACACTCACACTCCCCTCTCCCCAGACACCTCCTTCTCCTCACAGACTCTCAGACACCCTCACAGATCCTAAACTCCGAGTCCAGATCCACCGTCAGTCACTCATGAGATTCAGCAGCAGCTAAAAGACTCACTAAAGGCTCGGGCAGGGCATCCAGCCTAAAGTTCGGCTAAACACGCGTTCAGAGACCCACAACTGCACCTCAAACAGACTCGGGAGATGCTCGGAGGACTTTTAAGAGACGCCCAGGTGGATGTGAACAGCCCCAAATATGAACAGCAGCTTGGTGAATGATGTGTTTTGAGTCGGTTCGGGTCCTGACGTGACATTTGCAGCTGTGGAAGTCTTTGTTTACTTGCACGTCAAGATTTTTTTAATATTTACTTTACAAAACATACGTATGAAACCTTTGCTTTAGTCTACATGAGCACATGTGTTTACGATGTGAGTATTTTCTAAAAACACTCCACTGACACGAGTTTCGATCCTGCACATCGTTGCACCTCAGCACCACTGGCTCAACAAACTGAGCCAAGCGGCTGATGATGTCGATACGCAGCGAGTGAAGCTTTCAAACTTACCACATCAGCAGTGTCAGAGGGAGGAGTTTAGATAACCCACCTGGAAACAGTAGATAATACAATGTTGACCCCATATACACAGTCTGACAGTGAAAACAGTTGATTCTGAGTTTAGTTTCTCTTTAAATCCTGTGTGGTTAGAATCAGCTTTAGGCACAAACATGTCACTTTTAAATAGATTTATTTATTTTCCATCCACACAGTCTGGAGCAGAGAGAGAGAGAGGAGAAAAAGAGGAGTGACAGACAGACAGAGAGAGAAGGTAGAAGGTTTGAGGAGGTAAAGTTGCTCATGTCAGAAGAATGTTGTATTTTCCGTCAGCGCCTTTGGGCTCAGCAGCTGTGCAGACACCAGACTCACTCCTCTGCTGCAGCTTCTCTCTCTCTCTGTCTCTCTCTCTCTCTGTCTCTCTCTCTCTCTCTCTCTCTCTCTCTCTCTGGCTCTTTCACTTCTGATACTTTGGCATTGATACCGGTGCAGGGATTGAAAAGAACTTTTTTATTCTTTAAACATAAGAAAATGAGCCGTATAGTGTTGTGTGTTTTTTGAATGACAGTTGAGTAATGTTATGTGAATACAGTTGTGAATGTTCTGAATGAATATCAGCAGTAATGTGTCTAATATAAATGAATCTAAACGCTCAAACACACTCTTTTGTCTGTTAAACTGTGGATATGGTGAGGTAGTGTAGACCACTAGTCATGTTTTTGGCATTTTTAGTGCAAACTGTGTTTTACTGCGGTGGCCAGTGTCAGTTCTAGGGATGGGTATTGATAAGATTTTATCGATTCCTCTTATCGATCCGATTCCTTATCAATTCTCTTATCGATTCTTAAAATTATGTGTTTTAAGTATCTAGATTAAAAAACTGTATTTTAACTAATTTCAATACATTTAGACAATGGTGTGGACTATAATATGACTATTACTAATTAAATATAGACTAAATGAAGAGCAGAAATAATATTTCAGAGCTAGAGGCATAAACTATTTTGATATTGATAACACTAATAACGCTATGTAAGGGTGTAACTTTGGCCACGTGAAGTCCTGGTTCTACACACATCACACTCTCCCTGCCTCACCAGGCCTTTCTCTTTCTTCGTATCCCAAAACTGTGCCACTGTAGCTGTTTGATTCAGAAAGTCCGCTCCGGGTGACGGTCTGTGGAACAACGCGCTTCAGTCCGAGGCGAACCACAGCGTCTCCCAGATCGGCTGTCTGTGTGCGCTGGTCAGGACGCAGGCACAGCACAACGGACTGTCCGTACACGCTACGTAGGGGGCACAGCTCGCTTTGAGATCGATAACTCGTGCGCTCCGAGGCGCGGGCACAGCTGACAGTTGTGGGAGCCATCAGAGGAGATGGAGGAGAGAGAGAAAGTGAGAGAGAGGTCGCCCAGGCTCCAAGAAAACACACACAAAGTGCGCATTAGGAACGTGGAAAGAGTTTATAGACCCCCGAGCTGCCGGTAGATACATGAGCCTATCCTCCAAACATTCACCTTAACGGTGGAAGCTTACCTCCGCTGTCACGGCGCTGGTGTGTGAGCCGCATGTGCGCCACATATACATGTTGTATTATTGCTGTTTCTTCTCTTATTTCCTCTGTGCACTGTGCGTAAACGCGCTGTATCCCCATGAATTAAGAGACTTAGGCTTTGCCAAAGCTAAAACTTGTGCTTGTAATGAAACCGAATGTAACAGCCCAGCGTGAGGTTGAAGTTTACGCAGTATTTAAAGGCACAGCGGCCAAAGCGGCATCGATAAGAAGAATCGATAAGAGAGGAGACTAACGATTCCAGTGGATCGCTAAAAATAGAACCGGTTCCCAAGTAGAACCGGTTCTCGATATCCATCCCTAGTCAGTTCTAGACATCAGCGTGGACTGCACTGATTACAGACTTCTGCTGTTAAGCCAATCACACTGCTGCTGCTCTCCAGTCTAAGCCCGCCTTTTACCCCAGGGCTGGGCCATCTGTGAAAAAATAGAATCACGTTTTGTTTCTTTTTCTCATATTGATTGATCTCGATTCTTGATTCAAAAAGGGTTTGGGTTAGGGCCATTCATGGACCAAACGAAACAAAAACTTATAGGCAGGTCACGTCAGATCAAATGTTCCAGAGCAGGTTTCTACAGAAGGAACCAGACTGGAGCCGTGTGCAGACTCAGGTCACGTCAGATCAAATGTTCCAGAGCAGGTTTCTGTAGAAGGAACCAGACTGGAGCCGTGTGCAGACTCAGGTCACGTCAGATCAAATGTTCCAGAGCAGGTTTCTACAGAAGGAACCAGACTGGAGCCGAGTGCAGAGGCAGGTCACGTCAGATCAAATGTTCCAGAGCAGGTTTCTACAGAAGGAACCAGACTGGAGCCGTGTGCAGACTCAGGTCACGTCAGATCAAATGTTCCAGAGCAGGTTTCTACAGAAGGAACCAGACTGGAGCCGTGTGCAGACTCAGGTCACGTCAGATCAAATGTTCCAGAGCAGGTTTCTACAGAAGGAACCAGACTGGAGCCGTGTGCAGACTCAGGTCACGTCAGATCAAATGTTCCAGAGCAGGTTTCTACAGAAGGAACCAGACTGGAGCCGTGTGCAGAGGCAGGTCACGTCAGATCAAATGTTCCAGAGCAGGTTTCTGTAGAAGGAACCAGACTGGAGCCGTGTGCAGAGGCAGGTCACGTCAGATCAAATGTTCCAGAGCAGGTTTCTATAGAAGGAACCAGACTGGAGCCGTGTGCAGGACGTCAGGAGAGAGGGCAGCACTTTACGTTACACAACAGAACCGTTTATGTGCTACGAATCATTGTGTTCAAAGCTCTCATTTTAAACTTGATTAAATAAAACAGCAGCAAACAGCTTAACAGCCTGGATCAAACCTGAGAAAGGGACAAGTAGCAAGCACAGATAAGCAACTTTTCCCTCAAACAAGAAGCCTCACGTCGCTATAATGAAGCAGACAATTAATCGAATAATTCAAACCTGCATTTCTTACCCTTGTCTCTCGTTTGCTGACGATGCAAAATAGCTCAAACGGAAATACTGCGTCGTTTGAAAAGAACAGCCGGTCACATATTATTGTCTTTATGCAAACAACTGAACATGAATTAAGGCCTGCGCTACAGTCTATATTTTAAAGCTAAAACTGGTCATTGTTAGTGAAGTGCCTTTAACTTTTACTTATAATGACGAGATGTGCTTTGATTTTTGCCCATCTGCGGACTGAACCAGAGCAAAGCCAGCGTGATCCCTGTGTGTTTGAGACCAGAGCCCGGGACAACGCACGCGCTGAACCCGGGCCAAGCCAAGATACCCGGAGCCTCAGGTTCAGCACATACTGACGGGCTTCAAGTGTTGTACCTGTGTGTCTCCAGCAAGAAAACTCATCTGATCCGCTGATTCTGATCAGCAAATCTGCAAGAGACGCACTTTCCTGCGTTTGTCTCTTTACTTTCTCCACTTCATAAGCGACACACTTTCATTACCCGCACAAATTCTCTTCACTTGGCTTATTAAGCCGCTGTATTCACATGCAAGTAAAACATTTTTTCTTGAGTTGAGAAGAAAAAAGGAGGGTCTACCAGGATCACGTGTATCAGGTCCAGTCCAGTCTCTGAACCGAGCAGCTTCCGTACTGACCGCAGAACGAACAAATGTGAAATTATAGTTAAATAGCTTACAGTAAATGCCGGTCAACTTGACAGGGGACGTCTATTTTTTCCAGTCAGCGGTACATTTTATTGGCTAATCTCTAAATGCAGTAGTTGTTTGTTTGGTGTGAGTTTTTGAAAAAGAATCCAAACCTTTTCGTCTCTGCTGTTGTGTGGCGCAGAGCCTCTGGGCGGAGTGAAGAACCTGCAGGTGACCGACCCCACCACCAGCTCTCTGAACGTGCGCTGGGAGGCCGCCGAGGGGAACGTGCGCCAGTACAGGATCTACTATGTGCCTGAGACGGGAGGAGCCGAGGACATGGTCAGAGTCACACACATGTCTTTTACATTTGTGTTTCTGCTTTCTCTGTTTAAATCAATGAGCGGTACGTTAATAAAAGCAGCTGGCAGAAGATGACAAAGGAGATGATGCCACTTACATCTCATCACCTTCTATCGGAGACAATTGAAAGTGTCTTGCCTTACATCTTGGTTTGGAGCAGGGCTATTGAACTTTACTCTCCCGATGGACAGATTTTTTTCATTTGAGGTTGAACAAAATATTCATTATTAGATTAACATTAGATTTGTTTTAACATTGTAAAATAACTTCTATTAGATTTCTGTAAAAAAAAAAAAAAAAACCCACATATTTGGATTCTGAACAGACCTACAACAAGACTACTTACGAGAATCTATAATAAACCCAGAAACAAGCCAGTAAATAAGCAGAAATATATTTTCTAATGTCTGGACGGTGGGCCAGATATAACTGGTTGAAGGGCCTGAATTGGAGCCTGGGCTTTAGGAAAGGAGGCAGCTCGATGGGATATTTAAAACAGCCTATAATTCATTGTCCCAACAGAGGATCTGTGTGAGCAGCTTTGCATTTGTACAACTACAATGATCCTTATATCCTTGAAAAAATAATAAATATAAATAATATAGAGTTACATAGACCCTCCGACCGTCTGTGATCATGTACGACATCTTTATAATCTGTTCTTGTGTTTTGTTTTCACAGGAGCAGGTTTCTGGAGGCACCACCAGCACCGTCCTGAGGAACCTTCTGTCTGACACGGTTTACACTGTGACTGTGGCTCCGGTTTATCCTGAAGGAGAAGGACTGAAGCAGAGCGAGAAGGGAAAGACTCGTGAGTAAATATATAATCTGAAAACACACTCACACATGAAGAGAGACTGAAGCAGAGCGAGAAGGGAAAGACACGTGAGTAAATATAATACAAAAAAAAAAAAAAAAAAAAAAAAAAAAAAAAAAAAAAAAAAAAAAAAAAAAAAAAAAAAAAAAAAAAAAAAAAAAAAAAAAAAAAAAAAAAAAAAACACACTCACACATGAAGAGAGACTGAAGCAGAGCGAGAAGGGAAAGACTCGTGAGTAAATAATAATAAAACACACTCACACATGAAGAGAGACTGAAGCAGAGCGAAAGGAAAGACTCGTGAGTAAAATAATACAACACACTACACATGAAGAGAGACTGAAGCAGAGCGAGAAGGGAAAGACTCGTGAGTAAATAATAAACACACTCACACATGAAGAGAGACTGAAGCAGAGCGAGAAGAGAAAGACTCGTGAGTACAATAATACAACACACTTACACATGAAGAGAGACTGAAGCAGAGCGAGAAGAGAAAGACTCGTGAGTAAAATAATACAACACACTCACACATGAAGAGAGACTGAAGCAGAGCGAGAAGAGAAAGACTCGTGAGTAAATATAATACAACACACTCACACATGAAGAGAGACTGAAGCAGAGCGAGAAGGGAAAGACTCGTGAGTAAAATAATACAACACACTCACACATGAAGAGAGACTGAAGCAGAGCGAGAAGAGAAAGACTCGTGAGTACAATAATACAACACACTTACACATGAAGAGAGACTGAAGCAGAGCGAGAAGAGAAAGACTCGTGAGTAAAATAATACAACACACTCACACATGAAGAGAGACTGAAGCAGAGCGAGAAGAGAAAGACTCGTGAGTAAATATAATACAACACACTCACACATGAAGAGAGACTGAAGCAGAGCGAGAAGAGAAAGACTCGTGAGTAAATATAATACAACACACTCACACATGAAGAGAGACTGAAGCAGAGCGAGAAGAGAAAGACTCGTGAGTACAGTCTACAAACACACTCACACATGAAGAGAGAGTGAAGCAGAGCGAGAAGAGAAAGACTCGTGAGTAAATATAATACAACACACTCACACATGAAGAGAGAGAGACTGAAGCAGAGCGAGAAGAGAAAGACTCGTGAGTACAATAATACAACACACTCACACATGAAGAGAGACTGAAGCAGAGCGAGAAGAGAAAGACTCGTGAGTAAATATAATACAACACACTCACACATGAAGAGAGACTGAAGCAGAGCGAGAAGAGAAAGACTCGTGAGTACAATAATACAACACACTCACACATGAAGAGAGAGTGAAGCAGAGCGAGAAGGGAAAGACTCGTGAGTAAATATATAATCTGAAAACACACTCACACATGAAGAGAGAGTGAAGCAGAGCGAGAAGGGAAAGACTCGTGAGTAAATATATAATCTGAAAACACACTCACACATGAAGAGAGAGTGAAGCAGAGCGAGAAGAGAAAGACTCGTGAGTAAAATAATACAACACACTCACACATGAAGAGAGACTGAAGCAGAGCGAGAAGAGAAAGACTCGTGAGTACAATAATACAACACACTCACACATGAAGAGAGACTGAAGCAGAGCGAGAAGAGAAAGACTCGTGAGTAAAATAATACAACACACTCACACATGAAGAGAGACTGAAGCAGAGCGAGAAGGGAAAGACTCGTGAGTAAAATAATAAAACACACTCACACATGAAGAGAGACTGAAGCAGAGCGAGAAGAGAAAGACTCGTGAGTAAAATAATACAACACACTCACACATGAAGAGAGACTGAAGCAGAGCGAGAAGGGAAAGACTCGTGAGTAAAATAATAAAACACACTCACACATGAAGAGAGACTGAAGCAGAGCGAGAAGAGAAAGACTCGTGAGTAAAATAATAAAACACACTCACACATGAAGAGAGACTGAAGCAGAGCGAGAAGAGAAAGACTCGTGAGTAAAATAATACAACACACTCACACATGAAGAGAGAGAGACTGAAGCAGAGCGAGAAGAGAAAGACTCGTGAGTAAATATAATACAACACACTCACACATGAAGAGAGACTGAAGCAGAGCGAGAAGAGAAAGACTCGTGAGTAAATATAATACAACACACTCACACATGAAGAGAGACTGAAGCAGAGCGAGAAGAGAAAGACCCGTGAGTAAAATAATACAACACACTCACACATGAAGAGAGACTGAAGCAGAGCGAGAAGAGAAAGACACGTGAGTAAATATAATACAACACACTCACACATGAAGAGAGACTGAAGCAGAGCGAGAAGGGAAAGACTCGTGAGTAAAATAATACAACACACTCACACATGAAGAGAGACTGAAGCAGAGCGAGAAGAGAAAGACTCGTGAGTAAAATAATAAAACACACTCACACATGAAGAGAGACTGAAGCAGAGCGAGAAGAGAAAGACTCGTGAGTACAATAATGGAACAATTCAAGTACAGACACACATCAGCAAAAGCCTTCAGCGGCAATGCATGCGGAGTATTCTTCATATGTCGTATCATGCACAGATAGCGCATGTCCACAGTTTATATATTTTTATATATTTTTTTTTTTGTTTAGCATAAGTACAAGGCTGTTACTAATCTATGCAACTGTTTTTGACCAAGATGACAACAAACTATTTTTGAAAATCCTCCAGACAACCTTTAATAAAAAAAACAGTGGCTAGTGACTGCCATCACAGAAGGTTTAAAGTCAAACACACAGCAGTGATAAACTACAGCTTCACATGACTCTGCTCTGGGACAAACCCACAATCACACACACCGACTGTGAAGTTCAAGGAAATTAAGATCAAGTTGTAGCAGACAGTATCATTATTTTTATTTCAGAGGTGAAACACACACTATTGACCTAAATGTGCCTGACTTTGCTTCACATCAAGAGAAAAAGCGGACTGTGCTGTAAATGCAGCAACTTTCAATATGAGCAGATCCAAGTAGTCACTTTGTGAGATTTAAAATATCTTTTTCATTTCTGTTGCCTCAAATCCTCTCGAATTTTCTCCTGAATGTCTAAGAAACTGGCTCTAAGTGGCTGTTGTACTGGAGAAAGTTGAACCTTTTTAATCTTTCACATTAGAGTCACCAGTCTGCTTTACTTTGTCACCAAGTCTAAAAAGAGAAACAGTGTTTGTCATTCACTTCCAGTAGAACCTGTGCTGCTCCCTGTGTCATTCTCACATGTTAAAGATGGATCCTGTTTACCAAGTCTGTCCCTCTGAGCCTCAGAAACACCGTCAGCTCTGAGGTCTGACATCTGTTTTATGTTCATAAATCATCACCAAACTTGTTCTGAGAAATCACCTCCATCTAAGCCAGAGACTCTTCACCTTTTTTTACCTCGAGGTCTAACTTTTCATCTCCTTCTCTGTGTCTCTGTGTGTGGTCAGTGCCCAGGACGCCTCCTCGAGATCTGAAAGTCTACAACCCCACCACCTCGTCTCTGAACGTTCGCTGGGAGCCGGCCTCAGGACAAGTGCAGCAGTACAGAGTCAACTACAGGTCTGCAGGGGGCAGCACCGGCACCGTGAGTCACTTTACTAATACTAATGACTTCTACTGGGACTGTAAGGGATGGAACTAGATCTGTGTCCAAAGGAGTTAAAATTAAAACAATGTAGTTACAGACTGTAGTTCCAAAAAGCAGCGCTGTAATTGTGACAGTGATTAAAGCAGAAAGTGTGTCTGTGTTTCAGGTGATGGTTCCTGGAAACACTCACAACGCACTTTTAGACGGTCTGATCCCCGACACTCCGTACGCTGTGACTGTGACCGCTATGTACGCCGACGGAGCCGGAGGAGACGCCACGGGCAACGGGAAGACTCGTAAGTCTGGATTTGGACCTGTTTTAGTTCTGTTTTAAACCTGTTTTAGTCCTGTTTTAGTCCTGTTTTAGTCCTGCTTTAGTCCTGTTTTAGTCCTGTTTTAAACCTGGTTTAGTCCTGGTTTTGTCCTGCTTTAGTCCTGTTTTAGTTGTGATTTGTGTCTAGTCCCGGTCTGGTTACAGTTCTGGTCTGTGTCTAGTCCTGGTCTGGTTTGAGTCCTGTTTTAGTCCTGTTTTAGTCCTGTTTTAGTCCTGCTTTAGTCCTGCTTTAGACCTGTTTTAGTCCAGTTTTAGTCCAGTTTTAGTCCTGGTTTAGTCCTGGTTTAGTCCTGTTTTAGTCCTGCTTTAGTCCTGCTTTAGTCCAGTTTTAGTCCTGTTTTAGTCCTGTTTTAGTCCTGTTTTAGTCCTGCTTTAGTCCTGCTTTAGTCCTGTTTTAGTCCTGCTTTAGTCCTGCTTTAGTCCAGTTTTAGTCCTGTTTTAGTCCTGTTTTAGTCCTGTTTTAGTCCTGCTTTAGACCTGTTTTAGTCCTGCTTTAGTCCTGGTTTAGTCCTGTTTTAGTCCTGTTTTAGCCCTGCTTTAGACCTGTTTTAGTCCTGTTTTAGTCCTGTTTTAGTCCTGTTTTAGTCCTGCTTTAGACCTGTTTTAGTCCTGTTTTAGTCCTGCTTTAGTCCTGTTTTAGTCCTGCTTTAGACCTGTTTTAGTCCTGTTTTAGTCCTGTTTTAGTCCTGTTTTAGTCCTGTTTTAGTCCTGCTTTAGACCTGTTTTAGTCCTGCTTTAGTCCTGGTTTAGTCCTGTTTTAGCCCTGCTTTAGACCTGTTTTAGTCCTGTTTTAGTCCTGTTTTAGTCCTGTTTTAGTCCTGCTTTAGACCTGTTTTAGTCCTGCTTTAGTCCTGGTTTAGTCCTGTTTTAGCCCTGCTTTAGACCTGTTTTAGTCCTGTTTTAGTCCTGTTTTAGTCCTGTTTTAGTCCTGTTTTAAACCTGCTTTAGTCCTGTTTTAGTCCTGTTTTAGTCCTGCTTTAGTTCTGCTTCAGTTCTGCTTTACTTCTGGTCTGGTTTGAGTCCTGGTCTGTGTCTAGTCCCCAGGGCCGGACCCAGGAACCTGCGAGTGTTTGAAGCCACCACCAGCTCTCTGACTGTGGGCTGGGATCACGCTGAGGGTCCAGTGAGACAGTATCGGATCAGCTACGCTCCTCTGACCGGAGACCCCATCACCGAGTTTGTACGTACTCTTCTGACTCTCACACACTTCTCTCACACACCTCACACACCTCACACACCTCACACACCTCACACACCTCACACACCTCACACTCCTCACACTCCTCACACTCTTATGCTGCGTTCACACCAGACAGCTTATTTGTGTCGCCTAAACACACGTAAAATTTCGCCGGTTATTTATGCTGTTGACGCCTCAATACGCTTCTAAACTGCTCTGATGCGCGTCAAGGCTTTGGTGGACAAAAAGACACTTTTAACGTCCCAAAGCGCTTTGAGCTCCCTCTTGTTTGCAGCTTTGTTTTGCTCATAGACAGATCATGTTGAGAGAGAGATAGAGGCTTGTTGCATTTATAAAACACAACTTTCTCTTCCTCCAGGCAGTGTCCTTTTGCTGTCTCCGTCCTCCTCGGCTACTCCCGTTGTACAGCAGGTTTAAACATTTTGAATAGATCCATGTGAGGCATTGTCAGTCCAGATCATGTCCCGTGTTTGTCGTGTCTCCAGATTTTCAAAGCAACAGACGGCCAAGTCTTTGAAAAAAGCTCCAAACAAGCCACCTTTCGTTAAAAAAAGTTACTAAAAGACTTCAGTAAACAGTCGTCCTTTCCTCTTGATGTGAGAGGAGAACAGCAGCATGTCACGTGTCACATAGCAAAGATGCTAATTTCCATCTGTAGTCCCTGGGCAGGTACACAGATAAAGACACAACAAAAATACAAGAGTACAATAAAAGAAGAGCTAAAAGTGCTCACAGGCTTGGTTTTCCTTCAGCCACAGTTTGAGTTGTAATTTGAATGTGTCCAGAGAGGCACATTGTCTTATTGTGAGAGGAAGACTGTTCCAATAATGTGTCCCTTTAACAGAGAGCACTGTTTGTCCAAATTTAGTGCGTCTATGTGGTACCTCACAGTCTCCTCGAGCTGTGGCCCTGGTGCCCATCCCACTCACTGTCTTTAGTTTGATAAAGTCTTTCAACGCCTTGACGCCGACTTCCAACGCGTCTGAAGATGGATTTTCCCAACTCCTGCAGCCGCCGCAGCTTCGAGCTTCTAATCCACAAGACGCTGCGTTTTCAGACACCTAAACGCACCTCAACTGACGCCCCAGACGCCAATGCGCGCAGAAAATTCGCTTGAACGCTCAAGACACAGGTTTACATTGACTTAAAAGGAACCCCGAGAATTTTTTAATGTTTGTTTTCGAGTTTTCCTTATATCATCAAAGATATAAATACACACGAAAATAATCTGAAAAATCTACCGTTTTATTAAACTTTTAAGAAATATATTTTCACGGAAGACGCCATCATTGTTTACAACACAGTGCATTATGGGTAGTATGACGTCGAATCGTGTAACTACGAGGAAAGTTATGAAAGCTTAAACATTCTCCTTGTTTCCTCCCGAGACCAAATCACAACCCAAAGCCACACAATCTACCATTTTACAACAAACTACTGACGCTCCTGTTAACCAGATCAACTACTGACGCTCCTGTTAACCAGATCAACTATTGACGCTCCTGTTAACCAGATCAACGGTGCGTCTCACGACTGACGCTCACTGCGCCAGTGCGCCACACGATTCTGCGTCATCACCTCAAGATGGCGGCGCCCGTAATATCAGGAAGTTGTTGTAAACATGACAATTTTACGTCAAACGGCGAATATTTGTTTACTTTAAGTTCTACTTTTTAGTAAGTATACCTACGCAAAGTATTTTCAATCTATTTATGTAAATATTCGGGGTTCCTTTTAACATTAAAAATGGACGCAAATACACCAAGACGCTGTCTGGTCTGAACGCAGCATTACACATTTCTCTTCGCTTACCCAAAGTGCTCAAACGCTCTTCTGAACTCATGCTGGTGAAGAATTATGAGGCTCAAAATGCTCATAGACAGTCGACAGTTTGAAGGAGTTTGTCATCACCTTTAATCAGAACAATTATAATGTTCAGGTGACTTTGTTGGATCCCGTCGGTAGATTTGTTTTGCAGCGTTAAAACAAGATGGCGTCTGACAAAAAAACGTAACAGGAAACACAAACTCACACAGGTCTCTCCTTCTGAACATTGTCCTTGTACTTATTAGAGCTGGGACAATAAATCCTTTTGTAATCACACAATTCTCTCACGATTTGAGTGTCGTATCGCATTGATCATAAATTATGTATTATATCCAGAAGATCAATCGTTCAAATTCTTTCACACTTTGTAAAAATGCTTTGATTTGTGTCGTTTCAATAAGTTCCTGCTTCGTTAGACAAAAGAATGTGGATCTGTGTTTCTGATCATTCTCTGGTATTTTCATGAAAAGGTCAGACCCAGCGCAGGAGCAGACATGGAGAGGTCTGTGTCTGGCCACTTAATTAATTACAGACATATTAATCGAGTTCATTCTTTTAATCACATTAATCTATTTTGAAATCTTTAACTGGTGACGAGTAACAACGAGACAAGAATTAAGAAGCAGGTGAAAGTTATTGGACTGATGAACGGGAAGTTTATGTTCACAAACGTCCTAAAGTCTTCATTTTTTTGCATTATATTAATATTTTCATCTGCAACAATAATGTCATTAATTAAATTGGATAAAAACAAAACAAAAACACTTAACTTTAGTGTTGTTCTCAGTCATTTTTAGGTGAGATTTAATTAGATTAATTAATGTGGCGCACGGTAGCAGAGTGGTTAGAGCTCTGGAGGTCGTGGGTTCGACTCCCGGGTCGGACCACATCAACATCTCATGATCTCTCTGGTGGAGTTTGCATGTTCTCCCCGTGTCACCGTGGGTTTTCTCCGGTTCCTCCCACCTCCAAAAACATGTATGTTTAGGTTAATTGGGCATCACTGTAAATTTCCCTTAGTGAGTGAATGAGAGAGTGAATGTTTGTCTGTCTAACTCTGCGACGAGTTGGACACTGTCCAGGGTGTTTCCCGCCTAAGGCCCAAAGTCACTGGGATAGGCTCCAGTCACCCGCGACCCCTAACGGGATTAAGCGGTAGAAAATGAATGAAAAATGAATAGATTAATTAATTTCAGATCCTAATTGACCTTTGGTCGAGCCCCGCCCCCCTTAGTTACTGTTGCTACGTCCGTCAAATATGACAGCGTACCATAGACTTCATTGACAGACAGAAGTACACCTGTTCACGTTAGTTACTTTTTAAAGCAATTTTTCCGTGATCTCCTCTAGATCGAGGCAGAAGAGGTTCACTCTGCAGCGGAGGATTTATTCAAAACATTAAAATACACAACAGAGGGACATAACTCCTATGGAGGCTAATGCTACTGGTCTCAAGCTAAATCAGAGAAACACATGATTTTAACGTTATCTCAAATACACAAGCACAGCCTTGTCCTGCTCTTGCACTGCCGGGTAAGTTCACTTTCATATGTTAAGGTCTATTTTTCTCTATTGCAAGAATATTGTTCATTTACGAGGCTATGTTAGCGAGCTAAAGCTACCAGTGTTGGCTAAAGCTAAGAGGCTCGCTAAACGTAGCAGCTTAGAGCGTAACTTCTGCAGTTATATCGCTTCACCATCTTGCTTGGAACTCAAGATTTGACGGACCTTATTTACATAGCAACGGTCGCTACGATGTTTGATTGGACAAGAGCCGTTTTGGGGCGGGGCTCGGCGAAAGGTCAATGAATTAATCTCTATTTTTAATCGCTTGACAGCACTAGTGTGTCTCTCTCAGACAGAATAGAGAAGTGTCGCTCGCTGCTCTCAGCTGACCTGCTGCATGGTCTTTCTTTTGGTCGTGTTGTGAACCACAAGCTCAATTTCTGTTTCTGTTCAAAGCCGCGATGAATCAGACTCATGTAACAGCGCTGTGACGTCAAAGTACCGCTAACAACAGACATGGGACGATATTAAAATTTTCACTCACAAATATTGTGACCAAAATAATCACGATTAACGATATTATCACGATAATTTACTGAACGTAAAAGTGCACAGATTCAAAATCACTGAAATATTTATTAGTGCACAAGACGTTTGTGGTTGAACAAATACTTATTGTATTTTAGTCTAAGTACAATCAATAATGATTCAAAGTGAACAAATGTTTACAATGTCGAGTAAAAATCTAACTTTGTCTCAGAGTCATTAACATGAAGCTTTTCTTTGTTTAACCATAAAACAGCTTCTACTGGGTTCACAGCGTCAGAGTTTAGATGCTCTTATGAGCGCTCCTGCTGCTATAATTGCGATTATCATCACGTACGATTATCGTATATCGTCCCATCCCTACAACAGACACACTTTCAAACAAACAACTGTCCATTATTACAGCAAACACGTCTTAAAGTGAAAATGTCAAAGAGAGACAGAGAATTAAAGCACACGAAGTAAAACACAGGATTCACCGGCTCCTCAAACCATTTATATCTGATATTAAGCTTGAAATATAACTAAATAAAGTTTTAATCAAAAAAATTAGTCTGAAAGTCTAAAAGTAGTCTGTAAAATAAAGCAATGTGGCTGTTGAACGTAGGACAGGGAAAAGACACGTCTGGAGTGACTCAGACACACGAACCTTTAATAGAACGTTTATCCACCCCTGGACTCGACCCATTCACTTTTATATTCATTTACAACAAAACCCAAGCTTCCTTCTGGCTGCTAAACATCTGTGTGAAACATTATTGATCTGCAGAATGTTGGTCTGGGAGGGCATCTGGGTCTCTCTCTCTTTGACCTGGTGTTTAAACGATGCAGCGTTGGTCTGGGAGGGCATCTGGGTCTCTCTCTCTCTGTGACCTGGTGTTTAAACGATGCAGCGTTGGTCTGGGAGGGCATCTGGGTCTCTCTCTCTCTGTGACCTGGTGTTTAAACGATGCAGCGTTGGTCTGGGAGGGCATCTGGGTCTCTCTCTCTCTGTGACCTGGTGTTTAAACGATGCAGCGTTGGTCTGGGAGGGCATCTGGGTCTCTCTCTCTCTGTGACCTGGTGTTTAAACGATGCAGCGTTGGTCTGGGAGGGCATCTGGGTCTCTCTCTCTCTGTGACCTGGTGTTTAAACGATGCAGCGTTGGTCTGGGAGGGCATCTGGGTCTCTCTCTCTCTTTGACCTGGTGTTTAAACGATGCAGCGTTGGTCTGGGAGGACATCTGGGTCTCTCTCTCTGTGACCTGGTGTTTAAACGATGCAGCGTTGGTCTGGGAGGACATCTGGGTCTCTCTCTCTCTGTGTGACCTGGTGTTTAAACGATGCAGCGTTGGTCTGGAGGGCATCTGGGTCTCTCTCTCTCTGTGACCTGGTGTTTAAACGATGCAGCGCTGGTCTGGGAGGACATCTGGGTCTCTCTCTCTGTGACCTGGTGTTTAAACGATGCAGCGTTGGTCTGGGAGGGCATCTGGCTCTCTCTCTCTCTGTGACCTGGTGTTTAAACGATGCAGCGTTGGTCTGGGAGGGCATCTGGGTCTCTCTCTTTGTGTGACCTGGTGTTTAAACGATGCAGCGTTGGTCTGGGAGGGCATCTGGGTCTCTCTCTCTCTGTGACCTGGTGTTTAAACGATGCAGCGGTGATGATTACAGGCTGAGTGAGTTTAAAGTCCACATCTGTGCGTCAGGATGGAGAAGAGTCCGCGGGAGAGAAGAAGACACAGGTGCTCCAGAACAAAAACGGCATTACACACTTCCTCCGCGTCGTTAAAAAACAACTTTTAAACGTTTGTGGTTTTGTTGGAGGAGGTTTTTCAAAGTGCGTCCTGTGGTTCACGAGACAAACACGAAGAAAAGTCGATATGTGATCAAAGGCTTCAGAAACATAAAGAGTTTTGGACTAAACTAAACCTTTAAAGGACAAATGTGATGTCATCTTTGGTCATGGTCACTACCAGGGCTGCGCTCGACCAAAGAAATTCTTAGTCGACTAAAGACTTGTTTCATCGACTAATATGGGGCATGCCAAATATTCCGTATCTTTTTAAGCTCACCATTTATTCAAATCTACGGAAGTCCAGAGCTGCCAGTGTGGAGTAAACATTTTTTCCAGCTTTTCTCGTTATAACGACTTTTTATTTACGTTCAAACGACTTTTTTTTACGTTCAAACGAGAATATATTCTCGTTCGAACGACTTTTTTTATGATAAACAGACTGCTCTTCCCATGATGCGCCACAAGCTGGAGCTCAGAGCCTGTACTACGAAGCTAGATTTGGGGTTTAGTGAGGTAAGTTCTGGGTTAAACCTGGTCTGGTCCTACAAAACTGGATCACTTCCTATCGAGGCAGATCTCTATGGCAACATGAGACAAACTCATAACCTGCTCCGGACCAGGATAAGTTCTGAATAAGTTAAAAAGACGAGGCGCTGGCCAATCAGAGACGATCGAGAATTTAGGCCTTTGAGAAGAGAGAGAGAGAGAGAGAGAGAGAGAGAGAGAGAGAGAGAGAGAGAGAGAGAGACAGAGAGAGAGACAGAGAGAGAGACAGAGAGAGAGACAGAGAGAGAGAGAGAGAGAGAGACAGAGAGAGAGACAGAGAGAGAGACAGAGAGAGAGACAGAGAGAGAGAGAGGGCAGCGGAGAAATGAGGAAAGACGAAAGTCGGCGTATTTTATATCAAAGCGATGCTCACGTATTTATAAAGAGGAGCCATGATCTTATATGTCGCAATAACACTGGAAGAATCCTGTTTAATCTGTGATGATTAATAAACAAACGGAGCATCATGGGAAGGGTTGTCTATTTTTCATTAAAAGTCGTTTTAACGAGAATATGTTGTAGTTTTAACGTAAATAAAAAGTCGTTATAACGACATTATATTCTCGTTTGAACGTAAAAAAAAAGTCGTTTGAACGTAAATATAAAGTCGTTATAACGAGAAAAGCTGAAAAAATGTTTACTCCACACTGGCAGCTCTGGACTTCCGTACAAATCAAACAGTGCTTGAAAAAAAAACTAAAGATGCAATGGGATCCATGTTAAAAAAATATTTATACATGAAAATTAAAAGAAAACTGTGTATTTAAATCTAAAAAGGCAAATTAGACAAGTCATAATATTCTAAAGAAAGTAATTAGTCGACTGATACAAACTTTGGTCGACCGAGACTCCATCGACCGATTAATCGACAAAGCGACTACAGCTCTAGTCACTACTGAAGTTGCTCCCACCTCCTGGACCCCTCCTCAACTTGCTGCACAGGATTAGCCTGTCCTCGTGCTGCTATATGAGTCATTTCCCACCGACAAATGGACTCTGGCTCAACAGACTTAATGCATGTCAGTCCTGGTCACATCTACACCCGTCCTGGTCACATCTACACCCGTCCTGGCACATCTACACCCGTCCTGGTCACATCTACACCCGTCCTGGTCACATCTACACCCGTCCTGGTCACATCTACACCCGTCCTGGTCACATCTACACCCGTCCTGGTCACATCTACACCCGTCCTGGTCACATCTACACCCGTCCTGGTCACATCTACACCCGTCCTGGTCACATCTACACCCGTCCTGGTCACATCTACACCCGTCCTGGTCACATCTACACCCGTCCTGGTCACATCTACACCCGTCCTGGTCACATCTACACCCGTCCTGGTCACATCTACACCCGTCCTGGTCACATCTACACCCGTCCTGGTCACATCTACACCCGTCCTGGTCACATCTACACCCGTCCTGGTCACATCTACACCCGTCCTGGTCACATCTACACCCGTCCTGGTCACATCTACACCCGTCCTGGTCACATCTACACCCGTCCTGGTCACATCTACACCCGTCCTGGTCACATCTACACCCGTCCTGGTCACATCTACACCCGTCCTGGTCACATCTACACCCGTCCTGGTCACATCTACACCTGTCCGTACTGAGACAGAAGGACGGACTGCTCTTAAAATAAACATCTTTACTCCAATCTTGAAAGGGAAAACTGACCCCAAAATTAAAACTTTGGATTAAATGGGTTGTGCTTTACAGGCTGATTCCACATCCTGCATATCCGCTGCGCTGCACAGAGCACAGAACACCTCTGATTTCGTGTGCAAAGCCTCGCCTCCTGGATACATTTTGTCTCCTGGGCTGCGAAGCCTCGAGGAGAACGAGAAGAGCAGGTGCAGAGAGCATGAGTTTATGAAAGAAAAGTTCTCAGTTAAAGCCAAAATAGCTTTTTATTTTGCAGCGGATAATTCTGTTTGATGGATCGATCTTTAGTTCACATCACATGAGTTTACGTGTGTTTCTCCCCCTATGAGGGCAAAGACTTTATGTGAATGAGTCCGATAAAAAGTATTCTCCTGTCAGTGTTTCAGTCACATAAAGTGAACGTTTATGGAAGATGTGGAACAGATCTCATTGATTTCAAAGGCTGCTTAAGCTTGACTGCTGTGAAGGTCGTGGCTCAGGAGGATGTGGAATCAGTCTGTCAAGCTTGGTTTATGCCTCCTGCACGTGAAGTCTGCACAGAAATGAGACGCATGGACTAGAGCGGAGCAGACGCTGACAGTGTTCACATGTTCTGCTTGTGGAGGGCAGTAGAGAGCAGACATTGAAATGCTGTTGAGTTCCCTGATGTGGAAAACCTGGTCAACATGGACGGCGCTTGAGGGGGTGTGTCTGCCAAAAATACGTAGTTTCGCTGCAGAGACCCTCACGGTTCTCGCGGATCCCTAAAGTATGAAATGAGCTTTAGACTCAGTCAGTCTCATTGAGTCCTGAGCCTCGTCATTCTTCACCAGCAGAGTTCAGAAGATCCTCTGTCTACTGCAGAGATGTTGTTTGATATCAAGCTGTTGTGTTGCAGGCCATGGTTCCCGGGAACAGGAACAACGCTCGGCTGGAGAACCTTCTGCCAGACACTCCGTACAACATCACTGTGGAGGCTCAGTACGCAGAGGGCCTGGAGGATCTCTGAACGGACAGGGACGCACCTGTGAGACCTCTGACCTTCTGATCTCTGACCTTCTCCTCTCCTCCTCTCTGACCCTCTCTCCTCTCTTCTCCTCTCTTCTCCTCTCTTCTCCTCTCTCCTCCTCTCTCCTCCTCTCTCCTCTCTCTCCTCTCTCCCTCTCTCTCCTCCTCTCCTCCTCTCTTCTCCTCTCTCCTCCCTCTTCTCCTCTCTTCTCCTCTCTTCTCCTCTCTCCTCCTCTCTCCTCCTCTCCCTCTTCTCCTCTCTCCTCTCTCTCCTCTCTCCTCCTCTCTTCTCCCCTCTCCTCCTCTCTCCTCCTCTCTTCTCCCTCTCCTCCTCTCTTCTCCTCTCTCCTCCTCTCTTCTCCTTCTTCTCCTCTTCTCTCTTCTCCTCTCTCCCCCTCTCTCCTCTCTCCCCCTCTCTCCTCCTCTCTTCTCCTCTCTTCTCCTCTCTCTCCTCTCCTCTCTCTCCTCTCTTCTCCTCTCTTCTCCTCTCTCTCCTCTCCTCTCTCCTCCTCTTCTCCTCTCTCCCTCTCTCTCCTCTCTTCTCCTCTCTTCTCCTCTCTCTTCCTCTCCTCTCTCCTCCTCTCTTCTCCTCTCTCCCTCTCTCTCCTCCTCTCTCCTCTCTTCTCCTCTCTCCCTCTCTCTTCTCCTTTCTTCTCCTCTCTCCTCCTCTCTTCTCCTCTCTCTCCTCTCTCCTCCTCTCTCCCCTCTCTCCTCCTCTTCTCTCTCCTCCTCTTCCCCCTCTCTTCTCCTCTCTCTCCTCCTCTCTCTCCTCTCTTCTCCTCTCTCCTCCTCTCTTCTCCTCTCTCCCCTCTCTTCTCCTCCTCTCTTCTCCTCTCTTCTCCTCTCTCCTCCTCTCTCCTCCTCTCTTCTCCTCTCTTCTCCTCTCTTCTCCTCCTCTCTTCTCCTCTCTTCCCTCTCTTCTCCTCTCCTCTCTTCTCTCCTCTCTTCTCCTCTCTCCTCCTCTCTTCTCCTCTCCTCCTCTCTCTCTCCTCTCTTCTCTCTTCTCCTCTCTCCCCCTCTCTCCTCCTCTCTCCTCTCTTCTCCTCTCTCCCTCTCTCCTCTTCTCTCCTCCTCTCTCCTCTCCTCCTCTCTCTCCTCCTCTCTCCTCCTCTCTCCTCTCCTCCTCTCTCTCCTCCTCTCTCCTCTCTTCCTCTCTTCCTCTCTGATTCTCTCTCTTCTGTTCCAGTGGGTCTCCTGAGTCCGAGGAACCTGCGAGTGTCAGACGAGTGGTACACCAGGTTCAGAGTGGCCTGGACCCGGTCCAGGCCCCGGTCCAGGGCTACAGACTCAGCTACGCTCCGACCGGTGAGTCTGAACGCCTCCAGACATTTAAAAGACTTTTAAAACACATTTAAAACACACTTAAAACAGCATTAGTTTGGCAGAACATGAGCTTTACGTAACAGAGAAACCTCGACCTTCAACCATCAGTGTGGTAAAGTGTTTAGAAGATGGATGAGCAGTGGCTGAAGTACTTTTTGAAGTCAATAACTTAAAATCTTTTGTTCAATTACAAACAGTTTTCAGTGCCCTCGAGGGACCGTTATCACAGAACCATCAGGTGTTGAGCAATGTTTTATTTTATACAAGAAAAACATCTGCCGACCAACAAACACGTGTCTTTAGTTTACTAAATCTTAATGGGAGATTTGGGAGAGGACACGTGGGATAAAAGAGGAGTTAAATGTTGTAATTACTGAAGATAAGACATGAACGGATGTGTGCGTGGTCAGTCTTTTGGGGAGATTTTTGTGCAGACCTGCTCATTTTGCAGTTACGTCGATGGTCAAACTCTGTCAGAGCATTTTCAGTTCACACGACGTCACATCGAGTTGATGCCACAAATATATATAAATTAGGGGTGGGAAAATTAACGCGTTAACGCAGTGCGATTAATTATTTCTTTTAATCGCGTCAAAATAAATTAACGCATCGATTAATTTTACTCGCTCCTCCTGCTGAGGTGCGCGCATCTAAGCGCCAGACCGCGTCAGGACAAGCGCCTTCTGCCTTTTCTTTCCTTCTGTACGTGTGCTGTGACATGCGTGCGTCGTGCATGCAGTTTTGAGTCACCATTGCCGCGATCTGCCGCATCTCCCGGGCCGTACCGGCGGATCCCAATCCCCCGCGGCCGCCGACCGTCTCGTTCTCCCACGGCCACCCCGTACCCCCGCCGACCGTCTCGTTCTCCCACGGGCCGCCCCGTACTCCCGTGGGCCGTCCCGTTCTCCCGTGGGCCGCCCCGTTCTCCCGTGGGCCGTCCCGTTCTCCCGTGCTCTTTCCTACCTCGTTCTCACGTGCGGCGTTCTTCCCTGCCACTGCCCCGTCTCTTCCACTGCTCCGTACCACAATCAGTTTGTTTGTATCTGAACCATCTCTCATTCATATGAATGAGCTCGTTCTGTGAGACAAACGGGCCTCTTAAAGGGGCAGGACTTCATTAAAGGACCCGTGTATTGTTTTGAATGTATATTATTTTGGTGTCTTTTTAAAAATAAATTATAACCTAAATCAATTCAAAAGGCTTCAGTATAAAACATTAGACCTATTTAAGTTAATTATAGATGAATAGGACTCATTCAAAAAGTCTAAATTAACTATTTAAAACATCAAAATGAAGAAAAAAATGTTGATTAGTTGCATTTACATGGGTATGCGAAAATCAAAAATTAATTAATCGCGATTAATTTTTTTCAGATTTGCGATTAATTCGTTAATTTTTTTTAATCGATTCCCGGCCTAATATATATATATAATAATATCTAAACTCCTCCTTCTGACACCGCTGATGTGGAGAGTTTGAAAACAGTCACTCGCTGTGAAGTTACATCATCAGACATTTGGCTCAGATGAGTGAGTGAGTGGGGCGAAGGTGCACAGGTTCGCAGCTCGTTTCGGTGTCTTTTTTTCTCATTTTCAATTTCATACACGTGTCTGCAAAGTGAATAAAAAGAATCTTGACGTGTCAGTAAGAAACTCTCCCTGTGCACAGTCTCCGAGCCTCAGGATCGCTCCCACACAAAACTCACATCACTCACAAGCTCCCTGTCCATGTTTGGAGCTGTCAATCATGTCTGTTCACACCTCTGGGCCTCAGTCTGTTTGAGGTGCAGCTGTGGGCGGAGTCAGTCTAGGGCAGCGTGTTTAGTCTCATTTTAAAAAGAAGATATTTTAGAACATCATTAATAATTTCTCCCTGTTGTGCTGGAGAAACTGTGGCTGACTGGGACTGCCATAGAAACCAGCTCTTTAATCATTATAATAACTGGTTCTGTGTTTGAATCAGGCACGGCTCAGAGGATGGACCTGTTCGTGGGAGACGTGTCGTCCTACAGGCTTCACAACCTTCAGCCCGGCACGACCTACGACCTCACCGTGACCGCAGTGTACGCAGGAGGAGTGAGCGCCCCCCTGGACGGGCAGGGAACTACACGTACGTCTCTGAAATAAACAACTAAAAACAAAAAACATCTCATCAGTTAAAGAAGACATGATGCTCTTTAATGTTCTAATGGTTTAGTCACAGTTTTTAAAGTAATCTTGTCTTGTCCTGCAGTGTTTTCACATCCCACCTAGCCCCGCCCACTTGTCTGTATGTAATGAAAATTATGTCTCTTTTCCCAGTTTACTTGAACGTGACGAGTATCGAGACCTACGACGTCGGCCACGACACTTTCTGCATCAAATGGGCCCCACATCGAGCAGCAACGTCCTACAGGATCAAACTGGACCCACTCGACCGTGAGTCCAGCTTTAGACCGGGTTTAGTCCTGTTTTAGACCGGGTTTAGTCCTGCTTAGTCCTGGTTTAGTCCTGTTTTAGTCCTGGTTTAGTCCTGTTTTAGACCGGGTTTAGTCCTGTTTTAGTCCTGTTTTAGTCCTGTTTTAGACCGGGTTTAGTCCTGGTTTAGTCCTGTTTTAGTCCTGCTTTAGTCCTGTTTTAGTCCTGTTTTTTAGTCCTGTTTTAGTCCTGTTTTAGTCCTGCTTTAGTCCTGTTTTAGTCCTGGTTTAGTCCTGCTTTAGTCTTGTTTTAGTCCTGTTTTAGTCCTGTTTTAGTCCTGTTTTAGTCCTGCTTTAGTCCTGCTTTAGTCCTGCTTTAGTCCTGCTTTAGTCCTGCTTTAGTCCTGTTTTAGTCCCGCTTTAGTCCTGGTTTAGTCCTGTTTTAGTCCTGCTTTAGTCCTGCTTTAGTCCTGGTTTAGTCCTGCTTTAGTCTTGTTTTAGTCCTGCTTTAGTCCTGCTTTAGACCTGCTTTAGTCCAGTTTTAGTCCTGTTTTAGTCCTGTTTTAGTCCTGTTTTAGTCCTGCTTTAGTCCTGCTTTAGTCCTGTTTTAGTCCTGTTTTAGTCCTGTTTTAGTTCTGTTTTAGTCCTGTTTTAGTCCTGCTTTAGTCCTGCTTTAGTCCTGTTTTAGTCCTGTTTTAGTCCTGTTTTAGTCCTGTTTTAGTCCTGCTTTAGTCCTGTTTTAGTCCTGCTTTAGTCCTGTTTTAGTCCTGCTTTAGTCCTGTTTTAGTCCTGCTTTAGTCCTGTTTTAGTCCTGCTGGTTGTCTGTACTCTCTCCTCTCCTCTGATTGGCTGCTGTACTCTCTCCTCTCCTCTGATTGGCTGCTGTACTCTCTCCTCTCCTCTGATTGGCTGACGGTGTGCCTTGTCTCTGTAGCTGACAGTCTGGGGAGCAGGAGGTCACGATCGCGGCGGGACGTCCTCAGTACTGCTTCGACGGACTTTCCTCCGACTCTCTGTACCGAGCCACGGTTTTCGTCCAGACGCCGAACCTGGAGGGTCCCGGAGTCAGCATCAAGGAGAGAACATGTGAGTCACAACGAACACGCCAAAGAGAGAACACGTGAGTTACACTAAACACGCTAAAGAGAGAACACGTAAACGAGTCACAAAAACGCGTTACTACATTTATTTTGACTCTAATCATTTGTAAATTCGACCACGCACTGTGTTTCAATATGATTCAAGTGGATAAACTGTGCTTAAACTTAGAAAGTGAGAGAAAGTGTCATGTTTCTTTACTCGATGTGTTTCAGTGGTGAAGCCGACTCCAGTGCCCACGATGCCTCCAACTCCAACCCCTCCTCCAACCATCCCTCCAGGCTGGGCAGGTAAGAGCTAAGTCCTGTTTTAGACCTGTTTTAGTCCTGCTTTAGTCCTGTTTTAGTCCTGCTTTAGTCCTGTTTTAGTCCTGCTTTAGACCTGGTTTAGTCCTGTTTCAGTCCTGGTTTAGTCCTGGTTTAGTCCTGGTTTAGTCCTGTTTTAGTCCTGTTTTATTCTTGCTTTAGACCTGGGTTTAGTCCTGTTTTAGTCCTGGTTTAGTCCTGTTTTAGTCCTGTTTTAGTCCTGCTTTAGACCTGGTTTAGTCCTGTTTTAGTCCTGGTTTAGTCCTGTTTTAGTCCTGTTTTATTCTTGCTTTAGACCTGGGTTTAGTCCTGGTTTAATCCTGCTTTAATCCTGGTTTAATCCTGTTTATCTTGTATATCTCAGTGTGCAAAGGGGCCAAAGCAGACCTGGTGTTCCTTATCGACGGCTCCTGGAGCATCGGAGAGGAAAGCTTCACTAAAGTCGTCCATTTTGTGTCGTCTGTGATCGGAGCTTTCGATGTGGTCGGCCCGTCCGGCATGCAGGTGAGAAAGGAACAGGGCTTATTTTTCCTGTTAAAGGAAAGCCTTCTGATTGGTACAAGCATTCTATTGAACTATTGGGCGGTAGCCCTTCGAGATGGTTTCTCATGGATTTCAAGAATTCATCTTGAAGTGCAAGGTTACCGGTTTCCCCTACCACACAAAACATAATGTCCAGTGTCAACCTATAACCAGACTTCAATCATTCAGAATCTGGTTTAAATTATGTATTATAGGCTACTGAATAAGATAACTAACTTAGTGCACTAAGAACAACAAACAGACAATATTAGAGTCATTCAACTTTATTTCACCAAGGACCAAAGCCCTCTAGGCAGAAGATGTAAGCACAATTCTGGTCATTTCATAAACATGTTTTAGCACTGTACAGCATGTAACTGGCTTACTCAACCAAAACTAGGCTACATGTGGGCAAGACAAGACACTAGCAAGGTCTAAGCAAAGATGAACTCATATTCAACCAGATCAGTCAGGATCAAACCAGGTCTGAAGTAAAATTACACAAAGACTACACCAGGCAGATTAAACAAGTAAATGTATGTAAAAATATATACGTAAATGTATTTCAAATGTTTGGAAGGTGGTTGGGGGACAGATTTAACTGGTTGGAGGGCCTGATTTGGCCTCTGAGCCGCAGGAATAGCCTGGAACGAGAGCTGGAATCATCTCATTGGACAGTTTTGTGATTTTACACATAAATGAATAAATACAACGGCAACATCTCACACCACAGTTTGTGTAAAGTCTCTCTCTGCACAAGTTTGATCCAATTTAAAGTATTTTAGACTTGATTTTATTGAAGAAACAGGAGAAACGGGTCATACTAAAAAAAATCACTCTTTTTATGTCCAGGTTTCGTTTGTGCAGTACAGCGACGACGCAACGACCGAGTTCAAGCTCAACGCTTATCAGGACAAAGGCATCGCCATGGCAGCTCTGCACCACATCCGCTACAGAGGAGGCAACACCAAGACAGGTACGGGACGTTTAAACTACAGAGGAGGCAACACCAAGACAGGTACGGGACGTTTAAACTACAGAACTACAGAGGAGGCAACACCAAGACAGGTACGGGACGTTTAAACTACAGAGGAGGCAACACCAAGACAGGTACGGGACGTTTAAACTACAGAGGAGGCAACACCAAGACAGGTACGGGACGTTTAAACTACAGAGGAGGCAACACCAAGACAGGTACGGGACGCTTAAACTACAGAGGAGGCAACACCAAGACAGGTACGGGACGCTTAAACTACAGAGGAGGAAACACCAAGACAGGTACGGGACGCTTAAACTACAGAGGAGGCAACACCAAGACAGGTACGGGACGCTTAAACTACAGAGGAGGCAACACCAAGACAGGTACGGGACGTTTAAACTACAGAGGAGGAAACACCAAGACAGGTACGGGACGCTTAAACTACAGAGGAGGCAACACCAAGACAGGTACGGGACGTTTAAACTACAGAACTACAGAGGAGACAACACCAAGACAGGTACGGGACGTTTAAACTACAGAGGAGGCAACACGAAAACAGGTACGGGACGTTTAAACTACAGAGGAGACACACCAAGACAGGTACGGGACGCTTAAACTACAGAGGAGGCAACACCAAGACAGGTACGGGACGCTTAAACTACAGAGGAGGCAACACCAAGACAGGTACGGGACGCTTAAACTACAGAGGAGACAACACCAAGACAGGTACGGGACGTTTAAACTACAGAGGAGGCAACACCAAGACAGGTACGGGACGTTTAAACTACAGAGGAGGCAACACCAAGACAGGTACGGGACGTTTAAACTACAGAGGAGGCAACACCAAGACAGGTACGGGACGTTTAAACTACAGAACTACAGAGGAGGCAACACCAAGACAGGTACGGGACGTTTAAACTACAGAGGAGGCACACCAAGACAGGTACGGGACGTTTAAACTACAGAGGAGACAACACCAAGACAGGTACGGGACGTTTAAACTACAGAGGAGACACACCAAGACAGGTACGGGACGTTTAAACTACAGAGGAGGCAACACCAAGACAGGTACGGGACGTTTAAACTACAGAGGAGACAACACCAAGACAGGTACGGGACGCTTAAACTACAGAGGAGACAACACCAAGACAGGTACGGGACGTTTAAACTACAGAACTACAGAGGAGGCAACACCAAGACAGGTACGGGACGTTTAAACTACAGAGGAGGCAACACCAAGACAGGTACGGGACGCTTAAACTACAGAGGAGACAACACCAAGACAGGTACGGGACGTTTAAACTACAGAGGAGGCAACACCAAGACAGGTACGGGACGTTTAAACTACAGAACTACAGAGGAGGCAACACCAAGACAGGTACGGGACGTTTAAACTACAGAGGAGGAAACACCAAGACAGGTACGGGACGCTTAAACTACAGAGGAGGCAACACCAAGACAGGTACGGGACGTTTAAACTACAGAGGAGGCAACACCAAGACAGGTCGGGACGCTTAAACTACAGAACTACAGAGGAGGCAACACCAAGACAGGTACGGGACGTTTAAACTACAGAACTACAGAGGAGGCACACCAAGACAGGTACGGGACGTTTAAACTACAGAGGAGGAAACACCAAGACAGGTACGGGACGTTTAAACTACAGAGGAGGCACACCAAGACAGGTACGGGACGTTTAAACTACAGAGGAGGCAACACCAAGACAGGTACGGGACGTTTAAACTACAGAGGAGGGAACACCAAGACAGGTACGGGACGTTTAAACTACAGAGGAGGAAACACCAAGACAGGTACGGGACATTTAAACTACTGAGGAGGCACACCAAGACAGGTACGGGACGTTTAAACTACAGAGGAGGCAACACCAAGACAGGTACGGGACGTTTAAACTACAGAGGAGGCAACACCAAGACAGGTACGGGACGTTTAAACTACAGAGGAGGCAACACCAAGACAGGTACGGGACGTTTAAACTACAGAGGAGGCAACACCAAGACAGGTACGGGACGCTTAAACTACAGAGGAGGCAACACCAAGACAGGTACGGGACGCTTAAACTACAGAGGAGACACACCAAGACAGGTACGGGACGTTTAAACTACAGAGGAGACAACACCAAGACAGGTACGGGACGTTTAAACTACAGAGGAGGCAACACCAAGACAGGTACGGGACGCTTAAACTACAGAGGAGGCACACCAAGACAGGTACGGGACGTTTAAACTACAGAGGAGGCAACACCAAGACAGGTACGGGACGTTTAAACTACAGAGGAGGCAACACCAAGACAGGTACGGGACGTTTAAACTACAGAGGAGGCAACACCAAGACAGGTACGGGACATTTAAACTACAGAGGCGGCAACACCAAGACAGGTACGAACATAATAAAAGACTTGAGTAAACAGTCCTTTCCTCTTGATGTGAGAGGAGAACAGCAGCAGGTCACATGACACATGAGTGGAGGCTCTGATTGGCTGACGTCTGAAGATGGATTTTCCCAACTCCCGTTGCATTCGCCGCAGGTTTGAGCAAAGTTGCATTCACCGCAGGTTTGAGCTTCTAATCCTCCAGACGCAGCGTTTTTAGAGGCAGAACAGACACCAGACACCAATACGCGCCGCAAATACACTTGAACTCTCAAGATGCGGGTTTATATTGACTTAAAACATAAAACAAAGGCCTCTCTGGTCGTTCACGTTTTTTGCTCTGCTGTGACGAGGCAAAGTCAGTGATTAAACAGCCTCAGCCTTTTGACTATTTAACTTTCAGCCTAAAATTTTATAAAACTGTATTTGTAGCTGACCTAATGTCGCCTGCATTTTCACTCCTTCTTCTCTGCCCAAACCTCGTCCAGCTTTAGTAGTTTAATATCTCCGCTCTGCATTTAAAGTTTGTAAATGTTTTGCTTGTTTGTTTGCCTGTTTTGCACTAGCTTATTAGATTATCCCTGTGTTTTGTCTCTATAATAACATTATATTATCCCTGTGTTTGTCTCTATAATAACATAATTTTGTCCTGTGTTTTCTCTGTATAACATTATATTATCCCTGTGTTTTGTCTTCCAGGCGTGGCGCTCAAACACACGTATGAAAAGGCGTTCTCGGTGGAAAACGGGATGAGGAGAAATGTGCCTAAAGTGGTGGTGGCCATCACCGACGGACGATCCCAGGACGACGTGAAGAGCCACGCAGCTAAACTACAGCACGCAGGTAAATATAAACAAGTAAATAACAACAAATGCAGCTAAACTACAGCACGCAGGTAATATAAACAAATAAACAGGTAAACAACAAGAAGTCAACAACAAATAGTCCCGTTTTAGTCTTGCTTTAGTCCTGGTTTAGTTCAGTTTTAGTCCTGTTTTAGTCCTGCTTTAGTCCTGTTTTAGTCCTGTTTTAGTCCTGCTTTGTCCTGCTTTAGTCCTGCTTAGTCCTGCTTTAGTCCTGCTTTAGTCCTGTTTTAGTCCTGCTTTAGTCCTGTTTTAGTCCCTGGTTTAGTTCTGTTTTTTTAGTCCTGCTTTAGTCCTGTTTTAGTCCTGGTTTAGTTCTGTTTTTAGTCCTGCTTTAGTCCTGTTTTAGTTCTGTTTTTAGTCCTGCTTTAGTCCTGTTTTAGTCCTGTTTTAGTCCTGTTTTAGTCCTGCTTTAGTCCTGTTTTAGTCCTGTTTTAGTCCTGTTTTAGTCCTGCTTTAGTCCTGCTTTAGTCCTGTTTTAGTCCTGCTTTAGTCCTGTTTTAGTCCTGGTTTAGTCCTGTTTTAGTCCTGCTTTAGCCTTGTTTTAAGCCTGTATTTGAACACAGTTAGTGTAGGAGTTTGTCTGACAACTTCAGGGAGACTGTTCCATACTTTTGCTCCATAAAACTGAAATGCTGATTCACCATGTTTAGTCCTGACCCTCCAGCAGAAGACCAGTTCCTGAGGTCCTCAGAGTCCGAGATGATTCATAAAGAACCATCACAATAAAGGATCTAAAGGATATCTAATAAAGGAGATCTTATCGTTTCAGATATATACTGTAAATGGGAGCAAGGCCATGGAAAGACTTAAAAGAGCTACTTTAAAATCTATTCTCTGAGCCACTGGACTAATGTGATGGTACTTCCTGGTTCAGGTCAGGACTAATGTGATGGTACTTCCTGGTTCTGGTCAGGACTAATGTGATGGTACTTCCTGGTTCTGGTCTGGACTAATGTGATGGTACTTCCTGGTTCTGGTCAGGACTAATGTGACGGTACTTCCTGGTTCTGGTCAGGACTAATGTGATGGTACTTCCTGGTTCTGGTCAGGACTAATGTGATGGTACTTCCTGGTTCTGGTCAGGACTAATGTGATGGTACTTCCTGGTTCTGGTCAGGACTAATGTGATGGTACTTCCTGGTTCTGGTCAGGATTAATGTGATGGTACTTCCTGGTTCTGGTCAGGACTAATGTGATGGTACTTCCTGGTTCTGGTCAGACTAATGTGACGGTACTTCCTGGTTCTGGTCAGGACTAATGTGATGGTACTTCCTGGTTCTGGTCAGGACTAATGTGACGGTACTTCCTGGTTCTGGTCAGGACTAATGTGATGGTACTTCCTGGTTCTGGTCAGGACTAATGTGATGGTACTTCCTGGTTCTGGATGTACTGCAGCTGTTTTACAGCTCGTTTGGATAGGCCGGTGAGCAGGCCGTTACAATAGTCTAACCTACTGGAGACAAATGCATGGATAAGCCTCTCCAAGTCCAGTTTAGACATTTTGTTCTTAATTTTAGCTATGTTTTTCAGATGGTAAAAAGCTGCAGATGTTACAGATCTGATGTGGTTATTAAAATTTAAGTCTGAGTCAACTGTCACTGTTTCCGTGGGCCAAAAACAATCATTTCGGTTTTCTCTGGATTCAGTTGAAGAAAATTGCCTTACATCCAAGTACTGATGTGTTTATAGGTTCAAATTCTCCAGTTGTCAATGATCTTTGTGTCTTTAAGGTTACAGCGTGTTTGGTCTGTAGTTAATATTATTCTTTGTCTTTAAGGTTACAGCGTGTTTGGACTGTAGTTTAATATTATTCTTTGTGTCTTTAAGGTTACAGCGTGTTTGGTCTGTAGTTTAATATTATTCTTTGTGTCTTTAAGGTTACAGCGTGTTTGGTCTGTAGTTTAATATTATTCTTTGTCTTTAAGGTTACAGTGTGTTTGGTCTGTAGTTTAATAATATTCTTTGTCTTTAAGGTTACAGCGTATTTGGACTGTAGTTTAATCAGAATAATAATCTTTTTATCTTTAAGGTTACAGCGTGTTTGGACTGTAGTTTAATAATATTCTTTGTCTTTAAGGTTACAGCGTGTTTGCGATCAGACTGTAGTTTAATATTATTTTTTATCTTTAAGGTTACAGCGTGTTTGCGATCAGACTGTAGTTTAATATTATTTTTTATCTTTAAGGTTACAGCGTTTTTGCGATCGGAGTGTAGTTTAATAATAATCTTTGTGTCTTTAAGGTTACAGCGTGTTTGGACTGTAGTTTAATAATATTCTTTGTCTTTAAGGTTACAGTGTGTTTGGACTGTAGTTTAATCAGAATAATAATCTTTTTCTCTTTAAGGTTACAGCGTGTTTGGTCTGTAGTTTAATATTATTTTTCTCTTTAAGGTTACAGCGTGTTTGGACTGTAGTTTAATATTATTCTTTGTCTTTAAGGTTACAGCGTGTTTGAACTGTAGTTTAATATTATTCTTTGTCTTTAAGGTTACAGCGTGTTTGGACTGTGGTTTAATCAGAATAATAATCTTTGTGTCTTTAAGGTTACAGCGTGTTTGGACTGTAGTTTAATCAGAATAATAATCTTTTTATCTTTAAGGTTACAGCGTGTTTGGACTGTAGTTTAATATTATTTTTTGTTTTAAGGTTACAGTGTGTTTGTGATCAGACTGTAGTTTAATATTATTTTTTCTCTTTAAGGTTACAGTGTGTTTGCGATCGGAGTGGCCGACGTGGATTTCTCGGAGCTGCAGCTCATCGGCTCCAAACCCAGCGACCGACACGTTTTCGTGGTGGACGACTTCGACGCCTTCGACACCATCAAAGAAAACCTGATCACGTTCATCTGCGAGACGGCCACTTCCTGTGAGTACGACGGCAGACAGGAAGTGCTCGCTCAGGCTCTTTCACACTAAAAGTCTGTGTTTCCTCCACAGCCTGTCCTCTCATCTTCCTCAACGGCTTCACTTCTCCTGGTGAGTCACACTTCTCATCTCCACCTTTACATCTCCTCTAGAGCTAGTGGATTCCAGTCATACTTTTCACAAATCATGCAGTCATAGTGTTTGTGTTTCACCAGAAAACGCTGGTGTAGCACCGGTGGTACATGTGCCAACGTTTACTAAACTCTGTCTTACTGTTTTTCTCACTTGGTTTGGCTCATTTCTTCTCAAAATCAAAAGCTAATTTGTCCAAACAATGTTGCAGTTGGTCACAATATTACAGCTCTTATTTATGTTACGGCTCTTTTTCATTCACTTTTCATTCGCTAAAACAACCTGGATGTTTCAACACAACACCATGGATCACCTGCACAAGCTCAGATCTGTCCTAAACACTTCACTCATGTGTCAAAACCAAATGTCTTTCTCGTCTAAACAGTCAGAGCATCGTCTCTTTGTCCTTGTGTGACTCTGACAGTCAGAATGCTCAGGTGTTTTCTCACTGAGGCAGAGGTCGAGGTAACTCAAGATAATTATAGACTAGAATACACTACAGCTGTTCTAAAATGGGTTTGGTTTATTTATTCTTACATCTGTCAAATCATTTGAACAAAAAGTCTTACAAATCTCTGTAACTTTACAGCTCACTAGCAGAAGTTAATCTCTTTCACAAAACTCTTCATATAAAACTTCAAAACTAAACATCTTTCTCATCTAAACAGTCAGAACAGAATGAGTTACTTATGTAGCTGCATTAATAGGTTAGGGATGTTCATCATGTCTTCTTAAAGTATTTATGAAAGTGTTTTCTTCTATATCAGACAAGAATCGATAAGAGATGGTTTATTACCTGACTAGTTTCGACGGGTCACTTCCGTCTTTGTCCGAGGCGTCGCACGTGGAGCAGCCTTCTCCAGAGACCACCGAGCGGCGGGGGCGTGGTCAGCCCGGTAGACCTCACGGGTCCGCTGGGCTGGCCACGCCTGGGAACAGCAGCTGATAAGACACGTCACCATGGCGACGTGCGACGCCTCTGACGAAGACGGAAGTGACCCGTCGAAACTAGTCAGGTAATAAAGCATCTCTCACCGATACTTGTCTGATATAGAAGAAAACGCTTTCATAGCTGTACTATTATTTACTTACACTTGTACTGCATCACTGTAGCAACTGGAGCTCTGCTCTGATCTGAACTGGATCAATCATTTATGATTTATTTCTCTCCAATTATTTTTTATCATTTTGATCGTATCACATTATAACGTCAAAATAAGTCATAACATGAGAAGATATCACAGTGTTCATAGTATTTTGTTCTTGACTGATTTTGACTCAGTGAAATCCTGCTGACATGTTCTGGAGAGAACAACCATTAGACTGAGAATCAGCTCATCAAGTCTTTAACATGGGCTTATTGTGCTGTCTGTAGGCCACTTGGATAGAACCATTTACACAGATGCACTGAGACACTTGACACTTGGACTAAGACACTGACAGTTTGATAAAAACATGAGAAATGACATTCAGTTGCAGGTTGGTTTGGAGATGTGTCCATGTGATTCTGAGAATGTCATCTCAGTTTCAAGAAATGAGCCAAACCAATGGAGAAAAACTGTGAAATGATAGGCTTAGTTAGAATCTGTTTGCTGTGGCAGTTCTTGTGGTAGGTTTGGATAGTCGTACATTGTCACGTGGCAGTTTGTGAAGACTACATTCAACTAGTTTTAAATGACAGAATGATTAGCTGAGTTTGAAAATAAAAGACAGTTTACACCCCACACCTTTCAGACCGTTTAAACCAGAGCTTTTCATTTCAGCCTCGTCACGTTAAAGCGAGCCGTGAGCGTAACAGTCAGAGTGTGTTTGTGGTGTTTTGTCCCTGCAGGCTTCCATATGCTGGAGGCTTTTAACCTGACAGAGAAAACCTACAGCTACCAGAGCGGAGTGTCCATGGAACCAGGGTCTTTCAACAGCTACACGGCCTACAGACTGCACAAGAACGCCTTTATATCCCAGCCATCAGCGTGAGTATGAACCACAGGACCTAAAGACTGGACCAGGACTGAAACAGGACCGAACCAGGACAGAACCAGGGTCTTTCAACAGCTACACGGCCTACAGACTGCACAAGAACGCCTTTATATCCCAGCCGTCAGCGTGAGTATGAGCCACAGGACCTAAAGACTGGACCAGGACTGAGTCAGGACTAAAACAGGACTGAACCAGGACTAAACCAGGGTCGTTCAACAGCTACACGGCTTATAGACTGCACAAGAACGCCTTTATATCCCAGCCGTCAGCGTGAGTATGAACCAGAGAACCAAAGGACTGGACCAGGACTGAACCAGGACTGAAACAGGACTAAACCAGGACTAAAACAGGACTAAACCAGGGTCTTTCAACAGCTACACGGCCTACAGACTGCACAAGAACGCCTTTATATCTCAGCCGTCAGCGTGAGTATGAGCCTCAGGAGCTAAGACCTGGACCAGGACTAAAACAGGACTGAACCAGGGTCTTTCACAAACTCAGACGTTGAGAAGTCACAGACGACTCGATGGGAAGCTAATAATGTATGAACAGGCATCGGTCTAAGGCTTTTATGGGGGAAAGGTCCTGCAGGTATAATCACAGGACTCTGGAGCTCTTTTTCCGTTTCTCTCTCCTCTGTTTCAGTGACGTTCACCCTGACGGTCTGCCCGGCACATACACCCTGATCCTGCTGCTCAGATCTCTCTCTCTCGTGTTTCAGTAACGTTTTCTTTCCCTTGTTTCAGGGACGTTCACCCAGACGGCCTTCCCACCACATACACCCTGATCCTGCTGCTCAGACTCTCTCCTCTGTTTCATTGACGTTCTCTTTCTTGTGTCTTAGTGACGTTCACCCAGACGGTCTGCCCACCACATACACTCTGATCCTGCTGCTCAGACTGCTGCCTGACTCTCCGTCTGAGGCCTTCGACGTTTGGCAACTGTCCAGCAAAGACCACAAGCCTGAGACCGGACTCACCATAGACCGTAAGACCTGAGTTAGACCTGAGTTAGACCTGAGTTAGACCTGAGTTAGACCTGAGTTAGACCTGAGTTAGACCTGAGTTAGACCTGAGTTAGACCTGAGTTAGACCTGAGTTAGACCTCGAGAAGAAGACAAAAGGTGGGATTACTTCACCTGTGGTTCGGTGCATCTCTGGAAATACAGCGCTCTCTAATGTTTAAAGTGTGTATGACAGGTTTCCAAGGGTTTAGCATTTTAATTTATTGACCCTGTGCATAGAAGCTGTTTGTTAGATTTGTCAGACTTTAGCGTTAGCATTGACAGACAAACACATCTTTTTAGAAACACATTTTGGTTCTTTAGTGAAATATTCTCCTCATTTGTAAAGTATTTAACCACCAACAACTCACTGTTCACTGTCTGATCTTAAATTAGCTTTCTGGAAAACAAATTAGGCAACGGAGTTCTGTGCACAGAGTCAGTTTAGTTTAAAAAGAAAACCACTAGTAGTAATATAAATAGTAGTTTTACATGAGCCAAGAACAAGTTTGTGAAGATAAGTGAAAATATGTTGAAAATAACAAGAAGTAAAGCAGTAGAGTTTCTCACAATAAACACATTTTATCAACATCAATTTAACAAAACAAATTTATTGTAGTGTAAAAACCTGTTACATGAAAGGAGTTTTGGCCCAATTTATTACACGGTCAACTCTCTAGTGTGATGTCATCGTCAGGAAGTACATTTTTTATCCTGAAAATGTCTAAACTGGGATAAACTTTGTAAAATGTTCAGTGAAATCTTAAGTATATTGGGCCTCATTCATGAAAGTGTTCTTAAAATCTGTGTGTTACTTCCACTTTAAGAAGCCGCTTCGAAAACTCTACGTGTGATTCACGACGAGTTCGTAACGAGCCAAATTCCTTCCTAACAGCCTTTACGCCAAATTCACCAAACTTCAGCTACGAACGGTTATTTAAATAAAAATGAATAATGCATACTTCCTTATATGGCAAATCTGGGCAGGCCGCAGCGCATCACTGACAGGATTTCTCTCCTGCAGCAGGGGACATGAGGAAGAAGCTGCAGCAGCGCGTCTACAGACTATTGCTGAGTCCAAACGTCAGCGTCTTTTAAAAATGTCCAAACACACATGAACACACTCAGAGGAAACAGATTCACATCACAAATGTGTTGAAATAACGCTGGGCTTTTGCCGTTTATATCGCGTTTCACGTCGTGGTAGAACGCGCGTGTGGGGGGCGGGGGAGGGGGGTAGAGGCTGTAGCGGGGTGCAGAGTCAGTGCACAGTCCGCTCTGGTCCTGGGACAGGCTGCTGCAGGTTTATTAAAGGAGTCATTTTTTGCATAACTGAACATTTTTTGTTTCTAAAATTATTTTATATACAATCATTTCTAATAATACGTCATGTACAATTGAATTAACATTTTTGACTGAACTATATAAGTAATAAAATTCTGAAACAGATGTTTTTTGTTCTTACGATGCTCCTCAGTGTTCGTAGGATTTGTTCTTACAGACGAACATTTTCCATTAAGAACAAATTTTGTGAATGCCAAAAATGTTAGTTAACAACCCTTAAGAACAAATTTGTTCGTAAGAACGTGTCATGCATGAGGCCCAATGATCTTAACTTTATTGTAGTGAAATGAGCAGTTCAAATGAGTGTCCTGCAGCTTTTGTGTTTGTAAACTAGTTTATTTTACCCAGTTTGTTAAAGTTTAAATGCAGATTGAATAATGTGAGAATGGTTCATCTTCTTCTTCTCCTTCAGCCTCGACTCAGACTCTGTCCTTCTACAACAAAGACCAGAGCGGAGAGATCCAGAGAGCCAAGTTCAACAGCGACGCCGTCAAGAGGATCTTCCACGGCAGCTTCCACAAGGTAAAAACAACAACAAGCTGAACATACTGTAGTGTCTCTGGTGTTAGTTTTTGTTGTATTTCCTGTAAACCTGACTCTTTCTCCTCCAGCTCCACGTCATGGTGTCGTCGTCGTTGAAGCTGCGTACTGAACATACTGTAGTGTCTCTGGTGTTAGTTTTTGTTGTATTTCCTGTAAACCTGACTCTTTCTCCTCCAGCTCCATGTCATGGTGTCGTCGGCGGCGGTGAAGCTGAAGCTGCGTACTGAACATACTGTAGTGTCTCTGGTGGACTCTTCATGTCCTGTAAACCTGACTGTTTCTCCTCCAGCTCCATGTCATGGTGTCGTCGTCGTCGCTGAAGCTGAAGCTGCGTACTGAACATACTGCAGTGTCTCTGGTGTTAGTTTTTGTTGTATTTCCTGTAAACCTGACTCTTTCTCCTCCAGCTCCATGTCATGGTGTCGTTGTCGTCGTCGCTGAAGCTGTGTACTGAACATACTGCAGTGTCTCTGGTGTTAGTTTTTGTTGTATTTCCTGTAAACCTGACTCTTTCTCCTCCAGCTCCACGTCATGGTGTCGTCGTCGTCGGTGAAGCTGAACGTGGACTGTCAGGAGGTCGGTGAGAAGGAGCTGAAGGAGGCAGGAAACACCTCCACAGACGGATACCAGGTCCTGGGCAAGATGAGCAAGAGCATCGGCTCCAAGGGCGAGTCCGCCACTGTGAGTGAGAGGTTTATACCAGAGCTCCTCTGGGGTTTCAAAATGTCCGCTACTGTGAGTCTGAGGGTTTAAAGAACGTCTGTGTCTGTCTCTGTGAGTGTGAGTGAGAGCTTTAAACCAGTCTTTCCCAACCCGGGGTTCGCGGACCCTTGGGGGTTTGTGGTGGTATAACAGGGAGCATGTGGAAGAATCTAGAAGATATTTTCTTTGCTGAACCGATTACAAAAGAAAATGCAAATTGTATTATGAAAAAAATTGATTTGGGGAATAAATACCTTATTTTCCAAACTATATGTCGCTCCGGAGTAAATGTCGCAGAAGCCCCAAAATGCATATTTTAGAAGAAAAAAACTTAAAGGTTGTATGGAGGATTTTCAAAAAAAGTTTGTTGTCAGTCTTGGTCAAAAACAGTTGCATAGATTTGTAACAGCCTTGTACTTATGCTAAACAAAAAAAGAATTATAAAGATATATAAAGTGTGGACATGTTTAGGCCAGTAAAACGTTGTCCAATAGATAACGAGGTACCTCGTTATCTATTGGCCTGTGAACCTGTCAATCAAACCCTCAGTGTTCCTCAGTAACTCATTGGCCCAGTTACAGTGAAGGGCGTGGCCCTGGGAGGAAACACATGAGCATCATTTGAAAAACAACAAGCAGCTGTTGGATTTGAAAAATCCTCCATACAACCTTTAAATAAGTTGCACCGAAGTATAAGTCGCACTTTTTGGGGGAAATTAAATTAATTTAGGCCTACATAATCCGGCACCATAAACAGACGCGAGACACGTTTTTCCATCCTGCTCCTGTCTGAGCTTTTTTCTGACATGGAGACACACAGAGGCCAAGGACCGCTGAGGCACAACTACAAGATACACATCAAAACACAACTAAACTCTGCATTAATCTGGTCTCATATTATCACTAAATCATCTGTAATAAGCATTTTGTCCATTTGACATTAAACAATCGCGATGTGACTCAAGTGTAGCCATTTACCTGCAGCAGGTTCCACACGTCTCTTTCCTCTAAATCCACTGCCTGTTTTTGTTGCCCAAACTCCATTTCCACCTCTCCTGCATAAACAGCCGTCATTCATCATTCATTCCTCTGAAAAGACCCATAATATATCAATAGTTATTAACAAAATCACATTCATTTATATAAAAATGTCGCACCTGAGTATAAGTCGCCCCTCCTGTCAGACGATGAAAAAAGCGCAACTTATAGTCCGGAAAATACGGTAATAACAAAACAAAAAGCTTAATCATTCTAATAAATATCTGTCCGGGCTCCGTCAGGGAAGAAACGGGAACAATAATGAGCCGCTCTTGTTGAACACCTCGGAACCAACTGTGGCCCAAACCAGACTACTGGAGCTTTGGTCCGAAGCAAACAAAACTCTGAACAAAACTCTGAACAAAACTCGACTGAAACTGCCCGTACGGCGGAACCTCTGTCAGAACCACGAAAAACCAGAATCCTGCGCTCAGACTGAAGAGACGCGCTGAAGTGTATCTGCGCGTTACAGTTGTAAACTCACACGTCTTTGACTCAGGCTGGTGCACACGAGCTTTGTCCAGGTCATGAGCAGAAGTCTGTTTTAGTTTGATGCTTTTCTGTCGTTAATATGATTCTTAAATTACAAAAACTGAACCGGGACATGACAGAGCAGTTCAGGCAGTCCTCAAGTCATTTTTAGTGGAAAAAACAATTAATTTACAACAAGAAAAGTCATTTACCTCAGCTTTAATGTAGGAATTTAAAAGTTTCAGTCTCTCCACTTTTATTAGATCTCCTGGAACAAAAACACAGAATATTTGAACGTTTTTAATCAGATTTCACAATAATTTCTCCTGGACGAGCCGCGTTTGCCCTGAAGGCTTCGTTTTATTTCCTCCATAAACATCGGCTCTCAGACATAAACCACCGCGTCTGTTTGATCCCGAAACACAAACCAAAATATCATAAAATCAGATTAAACCCACTCATAACAGTCAGAGCCACGTCCACATGTTCTGCTCTGTCTGAGAATCTTCTTTTTAACTCTTCTAAGTCTCG
This sequence comes from Mugilogobius chulae, assembly GCA_038363315.1. Lineage (NCBI taxonomy): Eukaryota > Metazoa > Chordata > Actinopteri > Gobiiformes > Gobiidae > Mugilogobius > Mugilogobius chulae. The sequence continues at coordinate 3,185,586 of CM076405.1, read as the reverse complement.
TCACAGCTGCACAAGTTCTAGAAGACCCACTGACTTGTGAATTACGACAGAAAACTGACTTAAACCCAGATTGATTTGAGCTGCAGAACTTCTGTGTGAAAGATTCTCAGTCTGGAGAACGTAGGGACACAAATCAGTTTACTAAATAATGTTTCTTTTAATGGGAAAACACATCTGGGCCTGTAATCTCATCACTTTTTACAACAAGAACGCAGCTGCTCTCTCTGGTCACTTAAAAGTCCAGTGAAGTTCAGTGTTTGTGCAGCGATGGAGTGGTCACTTTAAGACCGTTTAAAGTCTTTTTCACACAGCCTAATATTTACCTCAGACTCACACTGTAAGTTGTAATATTTCCAGAAGTCGTCTGAGTTTCTTCTCTCGTGTGAATGGTCCAGGTCTGTAAAAATGTCTGTAAAGTTTCCTCCTGTAATTCTCCAAACTCTTTTGTCCTCATGTGATTCTAAAGCCGTGTGAATGTGTCTGTCTGTGTTTTACATCTGTGTGGCTTATTTTACCTTCAGATTTGAACTACATTTTTATTACTATTCACCACGGATCATTTTCAAATGGACTTGTCGTTTTTTCTGCGATTAAAATGCTAAAGATTAATCAAACTACGATTAAACGTCTGTGAACCAGAAGTACAACAACCTGGTTGTCGTAGCAACAGAAGATCGAGGATGTTTGGGGAAAAGTTTGGACAAAACAGTGGACAGAACGCTGCAGTGTTTGGATGTTTGGATGCAGCTCAGGTCAGATCATTCACGATAATAAAAAACACTTCATGAATTAAGTAAAGGTCGTTGCCATCATAGACATATAATTTGGTTTATAGTTTAATGTCTGTGGTTGCCATAATCTATCTGTCGCTATTTCTGGAAAGTTTGTAAAAACAAGAAAATTACAGACGTCGAATATGTCCGTGCGAATGCTGTAAAAAACTCAGAGGTCGTGAGGTAATTTACAGTTTACAGACGTTCCGATGTAAATATTATGCCGTGCGAATAGTACTAAAGAGTCAAAACTTTTTACTCTAAACTTACCAAATTGTATCAGGACTTTTTTTTGTGTGTGATCAACTTTTTTATTGATTCCACATTAAATACAACAACTTGTTAAATACATACACAAATATTGAGTTGCTGATATTACTCATGTGTACACAAAACACATGGAATCATTTTAGATGGATTAGAACAAACCCAAACAAAAAACTGAAAATAAAATTAAATAATAATAAAATAAACCCATCCTGTCCCCTCCCTGGTCCAAATCTCAAATAAACAAAAATGTGTTGTTGTTTTTTTTTTTTTTTTTTTACAAAATTGTAAATTGGAAACTGCCCAGAACAGCAAAAAAAGATGTCTTTACGTCAGTTTATCAACTCATACATTGCTGTTACCTTTACAGTTTGTAAAACAATGCAAGAGTGAATTTCTGCTTTTGTTTACATTAGTTCTGTGTAGCCGTTAGCAACATTAGCGTTGCAGCACAAACAGCAGGTTTATGACGGCAGACGTGCATGAGCAGAGTCACAGAGGCGAGTGAACTGCAGAGACAAACTAAAGACAAAATAACACAGGTACGATCAGTAGTGAAGCTGTTGGAGGTTTATCTTTCTCAAAACGCAGGGCGCTGCCATGTTCCATTTTCTACCTCGGACGTTGAAATTCTCTCCGAGGATCCGAGTGGGAACTCTGAGTTAACGAGCTGTTCCAGTGAGAATTTACAAGTCGGAACTTGGAAGATGCGAGCTCTGAGTACCACTGGATATATACTATATACTGGACTATAATACTCTGTGCATCAGTTAAAAGAATAAAGCAGGTGAACAGGATGTTGTTACATTAAATAAATTTGCTTGTAAATTAGTTTCCAAGCAGCCTGACCCCAGAAATCCTTCACTGGCTTGCATTCCCAAAACATAGGTTTAAATGTGCCAATGCATTTTATAAGACATAAATTACCAGTACACATTGGATCTGGAATGATCTTCATTACGATTAATTTTTTAGGAGTAAGATATAATCGATTTATGAAATTGTAATGGATTTGCTGATGATCGGGATTTCTGAAACACACGTTGTTACTCTCCACACTTTGTCTTAATCTAGATCAGGACTTTTTAATGAGCTCCGCCTGGACTTTGTTAAGTTTTTCCAGGTCCTAAAACTCATCTTAATGAAAACAGCTTCAGCTTTTGAAGAGGAATTGTCCAAACTCAAAATCTCCCAAATCTGGAGTCGTTCTGTCCCAGGCTGTGACTCCAGCTGTTCTGCTTCTGAGTTTTACCAAAGACACTTTAAACCTGATGTTCTTTTGTGCAGAGCTTGTTCTCACTTAAGACTCAGAGGTAAAACTACAGAGACTCAGACAAACAAAGAGTTCAGACGTTACATTTGTAAAACCAACAACTGCAGATTTAAGACTTTAAGGCCTTAAATTCAAACTTTTCTATTTAAGACTTTTTTAGACCTGAAGAAACCCTGTTATGCCCAAAACAGTGATGCAATCTTGAGCTATTTAATATTCATTTGAACAGCATTTTTGATCACATGGTTCTGTTTTAAGTCACTTAGAATTTAGAAGGATCCACCAATCAGAGTTCAATCTTTCTAGACCAATCAGAGCAGTAGTTCACCCTGTTGTCAGTGTTTGTCTGATGTGTTTGTGTGATGTAAATGTGATGTTTTCTGGTTGTATTTCCCGTTAAACGTGATTGTGTCTGACGTGTTTCTCTCTGTGTCTGACTCCAGTTCCAGCTGCAGATGTTTGACATGGTTTGTAGTTTGGCCTGGAACAGTCGAGATCGCTGCTGCGACCTGCCGTCCACGGTGAGAAAATACACTTTATACATCTGCATCTAACATGTTCTGTTCAACACTGACAGAGGAGCAAAAACCTGACTAAACCAGGACTAAAACAGGACTAAAACAGGGCTAAAACAGGACTAAAACAGGACTAAAACAGGACTAAAGCAGGACTTAAGCAGGACTAAAACAGGACTAAAGCAGGACTTAAGCAGGACTAAAACAGGACTAAAGCAGGTCAAAAGCAGGACTAAAGCAGGTCTAAAACAGGACTAAAGCAGGACTAAAGCAGGACTAAAACAGGACTAAAACAGGACTAAAACAGGCCTAAAGCAGGACTAAAGCAGGACTTAAGCAGGACTAAAACAGGACTAAAGCAGGTCAAAAGCAGGACTAAAGCAGGTCTAAAACAGGACTAAAGCAGGACTAAAGCTGGACTAAAGCTGGACTAAAACAGGACTAAAGCAGGACTAAAACAGGACTAAAGCAGGACTAAAACAGGACTAAAACAGGACTAAAGCAGGACTAAAGCAGGTCTAAAACAGGACTAAAACAGGACTAAAACAGGACTAAAGCAGGACTAAAACAGGACTAAAGCAGGACTAAAGCAGGACTAAAACAGGTCTAAAACAGGACTAAAACAGGACTAAAGCAGGACTTAAGCAGGACTAAAACAGGACTAAAGCAGGTCAAAAGCAGGACTAAAGCAGGTCTAAAACAGGACTAAAGCAGGACTAAAGCAGGACTAAAACAGGACTAAAACAGGCCTAAAGCAGGACTAAAGCAGGACTTAAGCAGGACTAAAACAGGACTAAAGCAGGTCAAAAGCAGGACTAAAGCAGGTCTAAAACAGGACTAAAGCAGGACTAAAGCAGGACTAAAGCTGGACTAAAACAGGACTAAAGCAGGACTAAAACAGGACTAAAGCAGGACTAAAGCAGGACTAAAGCTGGACTAAAGCTGGACTAAAACAGGACTAAAGCAGGACTAAAACAGGACTAAAGCAGGACTAAAGCAGGACTAAAACAGGACTAAAACAGGACTAAAGCAGGACTAAAGCAGGTCTAAAACAGGACTAAAACAGGACTAAAACAGGACTAAAGCAGGACTAAAACAGGACTAAAGCAGGACTAAAGCAGGACTAAAACAGGTCTAAAACAGGACTAAAGCAGGACTAAAACAGGTCTAAAACAGGACTAAAGCAGGACTAAAGCAGGACTAAAACAGGACTAAAGCAGGACTAAAGCAGGACTAAAACAGGACTAAAACAGGTCTAAAACAGGACTAAAGCAGGACTAAAACAGGTCTAAAACAGGACTAAAGCAGGACTAAAGCAGGACTAAAACAGGACTAAAGCAGGACTAAAACAGGACTAAAACAGGACTAAAGCAGGACTAAAACAGGACTAAAGCAGGACTAAAACAGGACTAAAACAGGACTAAAACAGGACTAAAACAGGACTAAACCAGGACTAAAACAGGACTAAAACAGGACTAAAACAGGACTAAAGCAGGACTAAAACAGGTCTAAACAGGACTAAAACAGGACTAAAACAGGACTAAAACAGGACTAAAGCAGGACTAAAGCAGGACTAAAGCAGGACTAAACAGGACTAAAGCAGGACTAAAGCAGACTAAAGCAGGACTAAAACAGGACTAAAACAGGACTAAAGCAGGACTAAAACAGGACTAAAGCAGGACTAAAGCAGGACTAAAACAGGTCTAAAACAGGACTAAAGCAGGACTAAAACAGGTCTAAAACAGGACTAAAGCAGGACTAAAGCAGGACTAAAACAGGACTAAAGCAGGACTAAAGCAGGACTAAAACAGGAGTAAACCAGGACTAAAACAGGACTAAAACAGGACTAAAACAGGACTAAAGCAGGACTAAAACAGGTCTAAAACAGGACTAAAACAGGACTAAAACAGGACTAAAACAGGACTAAAGCAGGACTAAAACAGGACTAAAACAGGACTAAAGCAGGACTAAAGCAGGACTAAAGCAGGACTAAAACAGGACTAAAGCAGGACTAAAGCAGGACTAAAACAGGTCTAAAACAGGACTAAAACAGGACTAAAGCAGGACTAAAGCAGGACTAAAACAGGACTAAAACAGGACTAAAACAGGACTAAAGCAGGACTAAAGCAGGACTAAAACAGGACTAAAGCAGGACTAAAGCAGGACTAAAGCAGGACTAAAACAGGACTAAAACAGGTCTAAAACAGGACTAAAACAGGACTAAAACAGGACTAAAACAGGTCAAAAGCAGGACTAAAGCAGGTCTAAAACAGGACTAAAGCAGGTCAAAAGCAGGACTAAAGCAGGTCTAAAACAGGACTAAAGCAGGACTAAAGCAGGACTAAAACAGGACTAAAGCAGGCCTAAAGCAGAACTAAAGCAGGACTTAAGCAGGACTAAAACAGGACTAAAGCAGGTCAAAAGCAGGACTAAAGCAGGACTAAAGCAGGACTAAAGCAGGACTAAAGCAGGACTAAAGCTGGACTAAAACAGGACTAAAGCAGGACTAAAACAGGACTAAAGCAGGACTAAAGCAGGACTAAAACAGGACTAAAGCAGGACTAAAGCAGGACTAAAACAGGTCTAAAACAGGACTAAAACAGGACTAAAACGGGACTAAAACGGGGACTAAAACAGGAGTAAAACAGGACTAAAGCAGGACTAAAACAGGACTAAAACAGGACTAAAGCAGGACTAAAGCAGGACTAAAACAGGACTAAAACAGGTCTAAAACAGGACTAAAACAGGACTAAAACAGGACTAAAACAGGACTAAAACAGGACTAAAGCAGGACTAAAGCAGGACTAAACCAGGACTAAAACAGGACTAAAACAGGACTAAAACAGGACTAAAACAGGACTAAAACAGGCCTAAAGCAGGACTAAAGCAGGACTTAAGCAGGACTTAAGCAGGACTAAAACAGGACTAAAACAGGACTAAAGCAGGACTAAAACAGGACTAAAACAGGTCTAAAACAGGACTAAAATAGGACTAAAACAGGACTAAAACAGGACTAAAACAGGACTAAAACAGGACTAAAACAGGGCTAAAACAGGCCTAAAGCAGGACTAAAGCAGGACTTAAGCAGGACTAAAACAGGACTAAAGCAGGTCAAAAGCAGGACTAAAGCAGGTCTAAAACAGGACTAAAGCAGGACTAAAGCAGGACTAAAGCTGGACTAAAACAGGACTAAAGCAGGACTAAAACAGGACTAAAGCAGGACTAAAGCAGGACTAAAACAGGACTAAAGCAGGTCTAAAACAGGACTAAAACAGGACTAAAACAGGACTAAAACAGGACTAAAGCAGGACTAAAGCAGGACTAAAACAGGACTAAAGCAGGACTAAAACAGGACTAAAGCAGGACTAAAACAGGACTAAAGCAGGTCTAAAACAGGACTAAAACAGGACTAAAACAGGACTAAAACAGGACTAAAACAGGAGTAAACCAGGAGTAAACCAGGACTAAAACAGGACTAAAGCAGGACTAAAACAGGACTAAAGCAGGACTAAAGCAGGACTAAAACAGGACTAAAGCAGGACTAAAACAGGTCTAAAACAGGACTAAAACAGGACTAAAACAGGACTAAAGCAGGACTAAAACAGGAGTAAACCAGGACTAAAGCAGGACTAAAACAGGACTAAACAGGACTAAAGCAGGACTAAAACAGGACTAAAACAGGACTAAACCATGTCTAAAGTCTTTTCTCTCTTCAGTATAATAAGTTTCTGTTTCTTCTTCCTTCACAGAGAGATGAGCTGAAGTGTCCGGCTCTGCCAAACGCCTGCACATGTACTTCTCAGTCCAGCGGTGAGCCGGGCCCCCAGGGGCCAGTGGTGAGTCTGTGTTTGTTTGTTTATAACCTCAGTGATGTTTACAGCTGTTGTAGCTCTGATCTGTCCAACAAACATCAGCTGTGTTCAGTGTGTGTGTTTAGATTTCATTCATGTTTCAGCTCAGGCTCTGGTTCAGACAGAACAGGAAGATTAAAGAAGACGATGGGCTGAGCCTCTTCACCGTTTGTACTAGAGTGACCGCCTGTCCTGTTTTTGGTTCTACTATTACTCCATTTAATCTTCTGTCCTGCATCTCGGATATCACGGCCGTGTCCTGCTCTTTCAGATTACAGCACTTACCATATTAAAACGTACATTTGTTCATCTGTCTGCTCTGTTTGTGCGCGTTCGTGTGATCAGTAGTACCTCAGGTCAATCAGTCTGAGCAGCGACCGTAAAGGAGAAAAAATCAAATATCATGAGTGTGTGAGGAGACGAAACTTTTGATGAGGTTTTATCAGAAATACGGAGTAATATTTCTTTTTAAAAGAAGAGCAGTATGTGTGCCACGCAGACATTGGATACACCATTATGATTTGTGATTGGCTAAACACAAATAAGGTCGGCAGCTCATCCAATCAGCTCGAGGTTTTTCACTAAACATCCCACCTTTTCCCAAAGTCTTTCAGTGAGTCAAGTCCCAGATGGAGACTGTGGAAGAACTCAGATCAGACTTCAACACAGATCCATCTGGACTCAGCCAGGTTACAAAACTGGCACCTTTTCTAAAAAATAATGTCTTAATTACTAAGACATTTTTGGTGAAAATTGTCTATTAATGTATTAGGCCATACAAACAACCTTTTTAACATTTCAAAATGTCACAATATCTGTATATGATCAAACACTAGTGCTTGTTTTGGACTAAAACATTATTTTCAGTCCGTCCCACCAAATCCCCCAAACCTGTCCCACTTTGAGGAGTCTTTGAGGTGGTCAGACTCTTTTGTAGTGATGCCCCAAAGTCCAGCAGGTCAAGCAGGAAAAGTAGTGAGCATCGACGGTCACATGATGAATGAATAAAACTCTTGTTTGCCATAAAGACTCAACAGCAGCTGGTAAGATGCTTAACCTGGGTCCAAGTTAGTCGTCCATAAATATGTGTCAGACAGATTTGACCAGTTTTGTGCCATATTCAGTTCTTTTTCTCATTAGAATCTTGTCTTTCGTCTCCCTCTGACCTGCGTTTGTCCTCCACGTTTCAGACTCTTTCTGTTTCACTGCTGCAGCTTCATGTCAGTCTGCGCTTCGTAAAAATACCTCCAAACTCACTCCTACATCTCATTTACAAAGCTCAGACTTTTCCGACGGGAGGCAGACTCGTGCTTCTGATAAACCGGCGCGGATTTAAAGTGAAGATAAAAGCGGACTTTTCCACCGAGCCGAGCCGCGTTTGTGGAAAAAACATGAATCTCTGTCAGAACGGATTTGGACGGAGACGGTTTGTTGTCACAGAAGAAGCTTCACTCCGTCCAACATCTGCGGCTGCTTTGGAACGTTTCGGATCATCACTCGGAAAAACCTCTGCAGCCAGTTAGTCCTGCTCCTGGTTTAGACCTGGTTTAGTCCTGGTTTAGTCCTGTTTTAGACCTGCTTTAGTCCTGTTTTAGACCTTATTTAGTCCTGGTTTAGTCCTGGTTTAGTCCTGGTTTAGACCTGGTTTAGTCCTGGTTTAGACCTTATTTAGTCCTGGTTTAGTCCTGGTTTAGTCCTGGTTTAGACCTGGTTTAGTCCTGGTTTAGTCCTGGTTTAGACCTGGTTTAGTCCTGCAGTTTAGACCTGGTTTAGTCCTGCTTTAGACTGGTTTAGACCTGGTTTAGTCCTGGTTTAGTCCTGGTTTAGTTCTGTAGAGACGACTTGGTTTAGTCCTGATTTAAACCTGGTTTTGTCCTGTGGTTTAGACCTGGTTTAGTCCTGGTTTAATCCTGGTTTAGACCTGGTTTAATCCTGGTTTAGACCTGGTTTAGTCCTGGTTTAGACCTGGTTTAGACCTGGTTTAGATCTGGTTTAGTCCTGGTTTAGTCCTGGTTTAGACCTGGTTTAGTCCTGGTTTAGTCCTGGTTTAGACCTGGTTTAGTCCTGGTTTAGACCTGGTTTTGTCCTGTGGTTTAGTCCTGGTTTAGACCTGATTTAGTCCTGGTTTAGTCCTGGTTTAGACGTGGTTTAGATCTGGTTCAGACCTGGTTTAGTCCTGGTTTAGTCCTGGTTTAGACCTGATTTAGGCCAGGTTTTAGACCTGGTTTACTGACAGTTTAGACTTGGTTTTAGACCAGGTTATTGTCCTGGTTTAGTCTTTTTAAGGGCCTGTCCACACTTGTCCAGTCTCAGGCGTTTCAGCACAAATATTTGTCTAAACCAACATCGTCCACATGAAGCAGGAGTTGTAGGAGACTGAAAACAAAGATTTTTGAAACCAGGTCTCAGGGTGAAAAGATTTCAAAACTCCGCTTTAGCGTCTCCTCAGTTACGCTGTATCCGGATGGTTTTTCCCTGATGACATCACTGCCCCAGAGTCACGTCTCATCTGCAGAATGTACTGACCTTTATATGATGTTCACTGTGAAAATCTGCGTCTCATTTCAGCGTAAACCCCAGAAGAAAAACATAAAGAAAAACTAAAATAAATCCACCACAATCGCCATTGAATCCATTTTGAAATGTCAAAATGTTCCAAAGATTCTGAAGCATAAATCCAGTTTCTGTGTCTCTTCTGTTTTAGATCCATGTTGTTCAATCAGAATGTTTGTGAAGTTTGTGAAGAGTTCTCTGCTAAGTTTTTGTTACGTTAAACCTTTTATTTATTTTATTTTTTTACTTTATTGCACATTTCTACTTCCTGTCTGTGCCAGTCTCACAGCGCCACACTCTGGTCAGACCGGCTTCAGGCTGGTTTTACTGATTCATGTGGACGCTGTTAAATCCTAAGGCAGCTCCATGTTTACGCAGATCGTTTTTAAAACTATCCTCGTTTTGTCTTTGTGTGGACAAGGTCTAAAAGTCTAAAGTGTGACAATGATGTTCTCATGTTAGGTTTATCTGACAGATTCAAACTTATTATAAAAAAACATTTAACATGTTATTTTCTATATTATATTTATTAGATATATTCTCTAATGAGAGTGGAAACGTCTTGATCTTGAGATGACAACTTTGAAGACTTTCTACTCATATATAATGTTATATTACAGTGTTAAAACAAATCTACTGTGAGTCATGTTCTGGTCACATGATCCTAAATGTTGTTTTGTGTGTTTGTGTTGTTCAGGGAGCTCCAGGAAGTAAAGGCCCTCGAGGAGAGCGTGGAGAGACCGGTCCAGCTGTGAGTTTTACATTTATATCAGACATAAAACAGAACAAACGCTTTAGATTCAAACGTGTGTGAATGTTCCAGGGCCCAGTCGGACCTCGAGGAGACAACGGACCTCCAGGACCCATGGGTCTGCCCGGTCCTCAAGGCCCCAGCGGACTGTCCATCCCCGGAGAGGCTGTGAGGACCTGTGACCTCTGACCCCTTTGTACCTTTAGCTTTACTTCTCTTACACTGTTTTATCTGTTTAGAAGTTTTAATCAAACACAGACGAAGCTAAACTGTTAAACACAAAACCTCTGCAGATTTCAACAAAGCAAAAGATGTAAAATTAGACAATTACTATTTTAAACGTTTTAAATGATGTAATTTAGCTCTGCACATGAGGAGTTTGTCTAAAAGGTACAAAGGGGCAATGACGCTCTGCTCCTCTGACCTCTGACCTCTGACCTCTCCTCTCTCTCTTTTGTTCAGGGCCGTCCTGGACCTAAAGGCGAGCCTGGAGACTCAGGTTTACCCGGGCAGAAGGTGAGTTTTCAGGACTTTCAGGAGTTTAGTCCCACAGCAGACCCTCTGAGGTCTGGTCTTCACGAGGAGACCAGATGTTTCCTGGTTTAGACCTGGTTTAGACCTGGTTTAGACCTGGTTATAGTCCTGGTTTTACTTGTTGTAGTCCTGTGGAGATGAGCTGGTTTAGTCCTGGTTTAGACCTGGTTTAGACCTGGTTATAGTCCTGGTTTTACTTGTTGTAGTCCTGTGGAGATGAGCTGGTTTAGTCCTGGTTTAGACCTGGTTTAGACCTGGTTTAGACCTGGTTTAGTCCTTTAGTCTGAGATGTTTGTCTGGTTGCTACACTTTTTTACCAAGACGCAAAACTCCTCAAACTCAGAGATTGGACCTGGACTTTAGACAAAAACTGAACCAGGTCTGGAGCCGGTTTAGACCAGGTCTGGAGCAGGTTTAGATCAGGTTTAGACCTGGTTTAGACCTGGTTATAGTCCTGGTTTTACTTGTTTAGTCCTGTGGAGATGAGCTGGTTTAGACCAGGTCTGGAGCTGGTTTAGACCAGGTCTGGAGCAGGTTTAGACCAGGTCTGGAGCAGGTCTGTAGTGAAAGTTCTCTTCTGTTCCAGGGTCCTCCAGGACCTCCAGGTCTCGTGGGACCCATCGGACCAGCCGGAGTCCGGGTCAGTCAAATCTCCTCTTTACTTCAGACTAATGTATAATTGTACCTTATATATTTTATTTATTGTTCTATCTGACGTCTGTGCTGCCCCCCACAGGGCCCTCAGGGGAATGAAGGACCTGCAGGACCCAGAGGAGCTCCAGGAACCATGGTGAGACTCTGAACCTGGACCTGGACTGGAGACCTGAACCTGAACTTGGACTGGAGACCTGAACCTGGACTGGAGACTAGACCGTGGACAGACTGGAGACTTGATCTTGGACAGACTGGAGACTTGGACAGACTGGAGACTTGATCTTGGACAGACTGGAGACTTGATCTTGGACAGACTGGAGACTTGATCTTAGACAGACTGGAGACTTGATCTTGGACAGACTGGAGACTAGATCTTGGACAGACTGGAGACTAGATCATGGACAGACTGGAGACTTGGACAGACTGGAGACTTGATCCTGGACAGACTGGAGACTAGATCTTGGACAGACTGGAGACTTGATCCTGGACAGACTGGAGACTAGATCTTGGACAGACTGGAGACTAGATCTTGGACAGACTGGAGACTAGATCTTGGACAGACTGGAGACTTGATCTTGGACAGACTGGAGACTAGATCTTGGACAGACTGGAGACTAGATCTTGGACAGACTGGAGACTAGATCTTGATTTAGAGCTTCATCCTGACCAGACTCACACTCTCAGAACTAATGTTGTTTTTAATCCCATTCATGTGCGCGGTTGTTCTTTTTCATTTGACGGCCACAGTGCTTTGTGAGTGTAACCGCTTCTTTATAAACCTGCTTTAATCCAAGAAAACACTCTGCGCACATGCACCGTTCTCCGTTCGCTGCTGCTCTCCACAAGTCTGTGTCGTCTTTGTTCTTCTGACACATGATGCCACTGTCAGACTAAGGCCCAATCCCAATTCCACCCCTTAGCCCTTTGCCGTAGCCCTACCCCTCGATTTTGCGCGTTCACGAGAGATGAAGGGGTGTCCCGATCCTCTTTAGCGTTAAGGCGGAGGGCAAAGGGGAAGGGGTGTACACCCCTTACAGCGAAGCAAATTCGGATGCACACTTACAGGCAAAGGGGTAGGAGGAGTTTGTTGAAACCAGGAAACGTGCTGCTGAAATATACTCTCAAATGTAAATAATAAGCACTTTAATGACATTTATTAAGTTATAAGACCGTTCGTGTGTGTTTTATTCACTGTTTGTTGTTGTAATATGATGAAAGCGGAACAGTTTATATCGCATTGTCGTGTCTCCTGCTGTTTCTTCGCCTCGTCTGCTCGCTCTGTGAATGGGCACAAACTTTACCCATCACAGTGATAGACCCGGGCCGTTTGTTACATGTATTTCATTTTCCTCGCACTCGCGAGTCGATCCTCGGAGGTCAAGCAGTCGTTCGAGAGAGCTTCAGTGTAAGCGGGCTGCCGGTGTTGTCCCGCGATGTCACCGGGTCTGCACCGGCTTGAGCGAGCGAGCACCGCGGGAAGACAAGCACTGTTTCCCCGCTGTTGCCCCACGAGGTCAGCGGCTCTTCACCGGCTTGAGCGAGCGAGCGCCGCGGGAAGACAAGCCTTGTTTCCCCGCTGTTGCCCCGCGAGGTCAGCGGCTCTTCACCGGCTTGAGCGAGCGAGCTGCGCGGGGCTTCACCGCGGTGTGACCGTCCTGTTCCCGCTCTCCAGCGCAGAGAGCCGGGCCCGGGGGAGGAGCTGTGAGCCTGCGCTGCTCTGTCGCTCCCCGGCCGAGGTTGATTCAACACCGGGGGTGATAGACACTGTTTCTCCGCGGTGTCATGGAATCCACACCGGCCGGAGGACAGAGCTGCCCAGGCTCACAGCTCCTCCCCCGGGCCCGGCTCTCTGAGGCTGGAGAGCGGGACAGGATCTGTCAGAAGCCACAGAGCTCCAGTCACACGCTGTCACGCACAGAAGAGATGTATGAAGCCAAATGAAAGTGAAACAGTTCGTGTTTATTTTACACAAAAGTCCTCTTGCAAAAAAGTTAATTTCAATAACTTGCCCAACTGTGTTGCTGGACTGAGATTGGTCTAAAAAGATAAATTATCATAGTTTAAAGGTCAAAGCTGTCTGCATAATAAAAGAACCAATAATAACAGCCTAATAAATAAAAAAACAACATTTTAATAGTAACTACTTACAACTTACAAATTAATATAGCCTGTTTATAAAAAACAATACACAACAATATACAATATAATAAAATAACCTAGTAGTCTATAATAGGCTATAGTAAAACTTGATAAATGAATAGGCAACTACAGTATATTCTATTATGCTATATGTTGTTATATTAATAATATTGCTAATACAAATATGTTGTATTATTTATTATAATGCACTATAGCCTATAACCATATTTTATTATATTATTATGATGATCATAATTTCATTATACCATCACACGTCTGTGTGCTTGTTCTAAAAAAAAAATAAATACATACAAGGGCTGTCCCATTTCGTAGGGCTGTCCTACCCCTTAGCCCTTGTTTTTAAGGTGTAGGGGAAGGGGTAGGGGTAGGGCTAAGGGGAAGGTGTAGGGGTACAAAAGAGAATTGGGATTGGGGGTAAGAATCCTGGAAATGTCCTTATGTCTGTGGAACATTCTGTTTGAGACTATATTCTAGAAGTCACTAAGGATCTTAAACTCTGACACTGTGTAGACAGATTAAGACAGTCCGTGCTCTGGTCCGTTCTCTGGTCTGTTCTCTAGTCCGTTCTCTAGTCCGTTCTCTGGTCCGTTCTCTAGTCCGTGCTCTGGTCCGTGCTCTGGTCCGTTCTCTAGTCCGTGCTCTAGTCCGTTCTCTAGTCCGTGCTCTGGTCCGTTCTCTAGTCCGTTCTCTAGTCGTCTCTGGTCCGTTCTCTAGTCCGTTCTCTAGTCCGTTCTCTAGTCCGTGCTCTGGTCCGTTCTCTAGTCCGTTCTCTAGTCCGTTCTCTAGTCCGTTCTCTGGTCCGTGCTCTGGTCCATGCTCTAGTCCGTTCTCTAGTCCGTTCTCTGGTCCGTTCTCTAGTCCGTGCTCTAGTCCGTTCTCTGGTCCGTTCTCTGGTCCGTGCTCTAGTCCGTTCTCTAGTCCGTGCTCTGGTCCGTTCTCTAGTCCGTTCTCTAGTCCGTGCTCTGGTCCGTTCTCTAGTCCGTTCTCTAGTCCGTTCTCTAGTCCGTGCTCTGGTCCGTTCTCTAGTCCGTTCTCTAGTCCGTTCTCTAGTCCGTTCTCTAGTCCGTTCTCTAGTCCGTTCTCTAGTCCGTTCTCTAGTCCGTTCTCTAGTCTGTGCTCTGGTCTTTGCTCTGGTCCGTGCTCTGGTCCATGCTCTGGTCCGTTCTCTAGTCCGTTCTCTGGTCCGTGCTCTAGTCCGTTCTCTGGTCCGTTCTCTGGTCCGTTCTCTGGTCCGTTCTCTAGTCCGTTCTCTAGTCCGTGCTCTGGTCCGTGCTCTGGTCCGTTCTCTGGTCCGTTCTCTAGTCCGTGCTCTGGTCCGTTCTCTGGTCCGTTCTCTAGTCCGTGCTCTAGTCCGTGCTCTAGTCCATGCTCTAGTCCGTTCTCTGGTCCGTTCTCTAGTCCGTTCTCTAGTCCGTTCTCTAGTCCGTTCTCTAGTCCGTTCTCTAGTCCGTTCTCTAGTCCGTTCTCTAGTCCGTTCTCTGGTCCGTTCTCTAGTCCGTTCTCTAGTCCGTTCTCTAGTCCGTTCTCTGGTCCGTGCTCTAGTCTTTGCTCTGGTCCGTTCTCTGGTCCATGCTCTGGTCTTTGCTTTGGTCTGTTCTCTGGTCCATGCTCTGGTCCGTGCTCTTGTTCTGACCTGACTCTGATGTTCCAGGGGCCTCCAGGAGCTCCAGGAGTCCAGGGCAACGCAGGACCTCCAGGAAAACCAGGAGACAACGGGACACCTGTGAGTTTATGTGTGTTTAACCTGCTGTAGGTCTAAAGCTTATGTCTGTGTTTAACCTGCTGTAGGTCTAAAGCTCATGTCTGTGTTTAACCTGCTGTAGGTCTAAAGCTCATGTCTGTGTTTAACCTGCTGTAGGTCTAAAGCTCACGTCTGTGTTTAACCTGCTGTAGGTCTAAAGCTCACGTCTGTGTTTAACCTGCTGTAGGTCTAAAGCTCACGTCTGTGTTTAACCTGCTGTAGGTCTAAAGCTCATGTCTGTGTTTAACCTGCTGTAGGTCTAAAGCTCATGTCTGTGTTTAACCTGCTGTAGGTCTAAAGCTCATGTCTGTGTTTAACCTGCTGTAGGTCTAAAGCTCACGTCTGTGTTTAACCTGCTGTAGGTCTAAAGCTTTTTTTTTTTTTGCTCACGTCTGTGTTTAACCTGCTGTAGGTCTAAAGCTCACGTCTGTGTTTAACCTGCTGTAGGTCTAAAGCTCACGTCTGTGTTTAACCTGCTGTAGGTCTAAAGCTCATGTCTGTGTTTAACCTGCTGTAGGTCTAAAGCTCACGTCTGTGTTTAACCTGCTGTAGGTCTAAAGCTCATGTCTGTGTTTAACCTGCTGTAGGTCTAAAGCTCATGTCTGTGTTTAACCTGCTGTAGGTCTAAAGCTCATGTCTGTGTTTAACCTGCTGTAGGTCTAAAGCTCACGTCTGTGTTTAACCTGCTGTAGGTCTAAAGCTCACGTCTGTGTTTAACCTGCTGTAGTCTAAGCTACGTTTGTTTAACCTGCTGTAGGTCTAAAGCTCATGCTCACGTCTGTGTTTAACCTGCTGTAGGTCTAAAGCTCATGTCTGTGTTTAACCTGCTGTAGGTCTAAAGCTCATGTCTGTGTTTAACCTGCTGTAGGTCTAAAGCTCACGTCTGTGTTTAACCTGCTGTAGGTCTAAAGCTCACGTCTGTGTTTAACCTGCTGTAGGTCTAAAGCTCACGTCTGTGTTTAACCTGCTGTAGGTCTAAAGCTCCTGCTCACGTCTGTGTTTAACCTGCTGTAGGTCTAAAGCTCCTGCTCACGTCTGTGTTTCTGTTCTCAGGGTCTGGTCGGTCTGAAGGGAGACAAAGGAGAGAGGGTGAGGAGCAGTGTTCTTTCTCCGCTCTGTATAAACGTGTGGATCTGATCTGAAGCTGACTTTCTGCTGCTTTTCAGGGAGACTTTGCCTCCTCAGAACATGATGAGGTCCATCGCTCGCCAGGTCTGTGAGCAGATCGTCAACTGTGAGTACAACCAACCTGCTTTTGACTTTAACGGATGGAGACTCCAGACTCTGACTTAAGGCCCTGTTTTATAAGACTTGGACTTGACTTGGACTCGTTGTTTGGGACTCATGAACAAGTCTGTCACACATAAATAATTCAGCACTTTTAGTTCAATTCTCCCCGGCTCCATCTCTGTCAGACAGACACAGCAGTCGCATATGAGCTGAAGCGCTGTGATTGACCAATGCTTATCTCCAGAAGCTGCTCTCATTGGTTTATCTGACGCATGTCCCGCCTCCTCCACGCTCTGATTGGCTGTCTGTGTCCCTGTTTGGGTGCCAGGTGCGCAGCGCTGTGCTGTTGTTAAACGGAGCGCATCAAAAGCAACGAGAGAAAAAGTTTGTCTACCTGCAGTAAAACGTAACCCTGCGCTTAAATATCAGAAACGACTGCTCTTTACTCACAAACTGTGGAGTTTTAGTGCTAAAGCAGTTACCAAGAGTTAAGAGAGAAGACAGAGGAGTTTAAGCTGGGCTCGGCTGCTAACAGCTATCACAGCTGGACATCCTGCTTTACGAAGACGTCAGTGATCAATAATAATGCCTCTAGAGTGAGACAGACAGAGCTCAGAGACACGTACAGGCTGAAGAAGAAGCTTCATTACCAATGAGTTAAAATGAAACACAAAGTGAGTATTTTGTCCTGTGAGAGCTGAATCTGGTCACATTGTCTGATGCATGGGCATCACAACGTTTTTGAAAGTGGGGGGGCATTTTTTAGCGGGGGGTCTGGGGGTCCTCCCCGAGAAGATTTTGAAAAAGCAAACATTATTTCCTGCATTCTGGTGCATTTTAAGAGCTTTTGGGCACAGACAAGAGCAAGTATTTTTGACATAGAACATCCTGATATTTTTAAATTTCAACAGTTGAGCTGTTTGTCAGTGGTAACTCTGTTTGTCAGTGGTATCTCTGTCAGTGGTGTCTCTGTTTGTCAGTGGTAACTCTGGTCACTGTCGTGTAGTAAGTTTCATTGTGTGGACAATAAATACTTTTTCCTAAAGAATGAGTCTCACAACACTTAATCTATCACTTTAAAGGTGCACTGTGTAACTTTATGGAGGCGAAAAGTTGACTACACATTTCAAAAATAGAAAATTAAAGTTATTAGGTGGTAGATAGCCTATGTTTTATACCATATTGTGAAAAAATACAGCTAAAGGAACATCTTTCCCATAGACACAAATAGGCCTAAAAAAATTCCCTTCTACAGACCAAACAACTACTTTGTGGCAATACTTTAATTGAACAAAAGTCACTTAAGTGAAAACAAAAAACAGATTTTTATTATTTATTTAGTAACTATTTAACAAAAACATAAATGACAAATGACAGTGCATCTTTAAGAAGAGATATGATTTTGCTCTAGATATTTTTATTTGAGCCCAATTATTCTGTTCTTACAAATTTCTTTAAGGACGCGTCCCCCCCGCAATTTTTTTTTTACAGGATGGCAGGGGAAGAGCCAGCTTCTGATTGGCTGGCTAGTGACTCAATACATTTACCACAAAACTTTAGATAGTCAGGTCCGGAGGGACGAAAATTACGTTTAGGAGAACGGGTAAGTTTAGAGAAGGGTTAGGGTGATGGCTAAGGTTAGGAAAAAGGCTTTGGTAAAGGTTAAGATAAAAATATAACAGTTTAGGCCTGACTATCTATCTAGCACTAACCTTTCGAAGTGATTTCTCTATCAACCCACTAGCCAGCCAATCAGAGGCCGCCATCGGCAGGTCTTCTCCTGCCATCTTGTAAAAAACAAATTCGCGCCCCCCCCACCTTATATGGGTCCGACGCCCATGGTCTGATGGTTGTGTTGAGACAGGCCAATCTACGTAAAGAGGGAAAATAAAAAAGAAAGAGAGATAAAAGAATGTATTAGCAAAAATGTTGTATAAAAGATTTATATGCAGTTACTTCAGACTGACTTGGACTCGTGGGCAAAGACGTGAGACTTGATTTGGACTTGTAATCAAAGACTTGTGAACATCTCTGCTTCAATGTTTGACGATTTCCCATGAGTAACACTAGTGCACCTGCCTCTGCTCAGTTAACTCTGTGTGTGTCTCTCTCTCTCTCTCTCTCTGTCTGTCTGTCTGTCTGTCTGTCTGTCTCTCTCTCTCTCTCTCTCTGTCTCTGTCTCTCTTTAGCTCAAATGACGCGCGTGGACACTCTGCTGAACCAGATTCCAAATGGTCGTATCGCAGTAACAACCCCGGACCGTCAGGACCACCGGGACCGCCAGGACCCACGGGACCCAGAGGAGAACCGGGACCTGCAGGAAGAAACGGATTCCCAGGGAGTCCAGGACTGCCCGGTCTGCAGGGAGAGAGAGGTAAAAGAGAGAGAGAGAGAGTCTGCAGGGAGAGAGAGGTAAGAGAGAGAGAGAGAGAAAAGAGAGAGAGAGAGGGTCTGCAGGGAGAGAGAGAGAGGGTCTGCAGGGAGAGAGAGGTAAAAGTGTGTGGTGTGTGTGTGAGAGAGAGAGAGTCTGCAGGGAGAGAGAGGTAAAAGTGTGTGTGTTGTGTGGAGAGAGAGAGAGAGTCTGCAAGGAGGAGAGGTAAAAGAGAGAGAGAGAGTCTGCAGGAGAGAGAGGTAAAAGAGAGAGAGAGAGTCTGCAGGGAGAGAGAGGTAAGAGAGAGAGAGAGAGTCTGCAGGGAGGGAGTAAGAGAGAGAGAGTCTGCAGGGAGAGGAGTAAAAGAGAGAGAGAGAGAGAAGAAAAGAGAGAGAGTCTGCAGGGAGAGAGAGGTAAGAGAGAGAGAGAGAAAGAGAGAGAATCTGCAGGGAGAGAGAGGTAAAAGAGAGAGAGAGAGAGGTCTGCATGGGAGAGAGAGGTAAAAGAGAGAGAGAGAGAGTCTGCAGGGAGAGAGAGGTAAAGAGAGAGAGAGAGTCTAGCAGGGAGAGAGAGGAGAGAGAGAGAGAGTCTGCAGGGAGAGAGAGGTAAAAGAGTGGTGTGTGTGTGTGAGAGAGAGAGAGAGTCTGCAGGGAGAGAGTGAGGTGAGAGAGAGAGAGAGAGAGTTGCAGGAGAAAGAGGTAAAAGAGAGAGAGAGAGTCTGCAGGGAGAGAGAGGTGTAAAAGAGAGAGAGAGAGAGTCTGCAGGGAGAGAGAGGTGAGAGAGAGAGAGAGAGTCTGCAGGCGAGAGAGAGGTAAAAGAGAGAGAGAATCTGCAGGGAGAGAGAGGTAAGAAAGAGAGAGAGAGAGAGAAAAGCAGAGAGAAGAGAGTCTGCGGGAGAGAGAGGTAAGAGAGAGAGAGAGAGATCTTGCAGGAGAGAGAGTAAGAGAGAGAGAGAGAGTTGCAGGAGAGAGAAGTAAGAGAGAGAGAGAGAGAAAAGAGGAGAGAGGGTCTGGCAGGAGGAGAGAGAGATTAGAAGAGAGTCTGCAAGAGAGAGAGGTAAGGAGAGAGAGGAGAGAGTGAGAGAGAGGGTCTGCAGGGAGAGAGAGTAAAGAGAAGAGAGGTAAGAGAGAGAGAGGGTCTGCAGGGAGAGAGGGGAGTAAGAGAGAGAGAGAGAGAGAGAGAGAGAGAGTCTGCAGGGAGAGAGAAGAGAGGAGAGAGTAGAGAGAGTCTGCCAGGGAGAGAAAGAGTCTGGGTGGCAGGAAGACAGAGAGAGTGTGTGGGTGGCTAGAGAGGGGAGAGGTGAAGACAGATAAGATAAGAAGCTAACAGAAAGAGGAGGAGAGTGAGACAGATAGTTGTGTAAAGTGATGAAGACAGTCAGACCTTCAGACCATGAGGCTTTGTTTGGAGAGTTTAGAAGATTCAGTTTAGTGTTGAACAGACTGTCAGTTCTCCTACAACACGTTAATGTGATTAAATCATTATCTCTTTGTAAATAAACTTTTAATGTGATACATAATTAGAGTTAACCCTGGGCTCATGTCGACCCTGTGAACTCTTCTCTCTGATTGAGTCTGAGTCTGAGTCTGAGTCTCTGTGTGTGTCCTCAGGAGCCCCGGGAGAGAAGGGAGACCGAGGGACGTCTGTGGTGGGACCCAAAGGACCTCGAGGCCTCCAGGTCTGTCACACTACACACAAACTATTACACTTTACATGATTTATGTTTAGTCTCAGTGCAAAGAGTCGGATGATTTACAAACAGGTTAAGAGTCGTAAATCCAGAGAATAAGTCCTTTTCATTAAATGGTGATTTCTGTTAGTGACTAGACCCATTCACTTTGTGTATTTGTATCGAGAAACGGAATTTAAGCTTCAAACATTTTTGTGAAACATAACTGGCCACTAATGTGTAACATGAACAAAACCTTTAAGAAGGAAAACTAAACTTTAACCCTGGATGTACACTGAATGTGAGTTTGCTGTGAGTTCAGTGTGCGTCCCGCAGAAGTTAGAAAGTGCTGAAAACCAGTGCGTCCATGTACTCTGACCTCTGAGGAGTGTGGATGCAAGTGCGGGAGTTGCATAGGTCTGCGGAAAGAATCCACGTGAAGTCTATTTATCACAGATATCGCAGCGGTATTTAAAGTCCTGTTGACAAAGGAAGCTAGACACGCGAAAACACCCAGTCTATCAAACTAATCTACTCTTCAGCACTCGTCGTACTTTGAAAAGGTTAGTACATGATAGTCTGATCTGGAGGGACAGAAGTGAGCTGGTTGCTGGGTTTATTTCTGTTGCTAAACGGCCCTAAACTGCTATATTTTTTATCTTAACCTTTACAAGCAACTGACTATGAACATGTTAATTATCGTGAGAACTTCTGAAAGGAGGGTGAACCCATGTGAACTTGTAACTCCCTGCACTTCCTCCTGTTAGTCACACCCACACAGCTCCAGAGACCGCAGTCAGAGTAACATGTCGCAGTAAAAACGCTCCCAACTCGCCTCGCATTCACTGCACATCCAGGGTAATTATGATGTGTTTGTAATTCTGACTTTCTACTTTCGATGATGGTGTTGGGAGGAAGTTTCCAGTGCTCCTGTGCGTGTGTGTGACTGTGCCTCCTCCTCAGGACCCCCGGGCGAGTCCAGGACCGGCTCTACGGGTCCTCCTGGTTCAGCTGGAGCTCGAGGACCTCCGGGCAGACAGGGATACCCGGGTCTGCGCGGTCCTCCGGGTCCGGCTGGGTACTGCGACTCATCTCAGTGTGTTGGGATCCCCTACAACGGCCAGAGCTACAGCGGTGAGTCTCACATCGGGTTCAGACCGGTCCCAGGGTCTGAACTAGTCTGGATTAACTTCACCTCAGGCACCGCAGAGACTGGATACACCGAGACCTGATTTAGTCCTGGTTTAGTCCTGCTTTAGTCCTGCTTTAGACCTGGTTTAGTCCTGCTTTAGACCTGCTTTAGACCTGGTTTAGTCCTGCTTTAGACCTGCTTTAGACCATGTTTAGATCTGGTTTAGTCCTGCTTTAGACCTGCTTTAGACCATGTTTAGATCTGGTTTAGTCCTGCTTTAGACCTGCTTTAGACCATGTTTGGATCTGGTTTAGTCCTGCTTTAGACCTGCTTTAGACCATGTTTAGATCTGGTTTAGTCCTGCTTTAGACCTGCTTTAGACCTGCTTTAGACCTGCTTTAGACCTGCTTTAGACCTGCTTTAGACCTGCTTTAGACCTGCTTTAGATCTGGTTTAGTCCTGCTTTAGATCTGGTTTAGTCCCGCTTTAGACCTGCTTTAGACCTGCTTTAGTCCTGTTTTAGTCCTGCTTTAGTCCTGTTTTAGTCCTGCTTTAGTCCTGTTTTAGGTCCTGTTTTAGTCCTGTTTTAGTCCTGCTTTAGTCCTGTTTTAGTCCTGTTTTAGTCCTGCTTTAGTCCTGTTTTAGGTCCTGCTTTAGTCCTGTTTTAGGTCCTGTTTTAGTCCTGCTTTAGTCCTGTTTTAGGTCCTGTTTTAGTCCTGTTTTAGTCCTGCTTTAGTCCTGTTTTAGGTCCTGTTTTAGTCCTGTTTTAGTCCTGCTTTAGTCCTGTTTTAGGTCCTGCTTTAGTCCTGTTTTAGTCCTGTTTTAGTCCTGTTTTAGTCCTGTTTTAGTCCTGCTTTAGTCCTGTTTTAGGTCCTGCTTTAGTCCTGTTTTAGGTCCTGTTTTAGTCCTGTTTTAGTCCTGCTTTAGTCCTGTTTAGTCCTGTTTTAGTCCTGTTTTAGTCCTGCTTTAGTCCTGTTTTAGGTCCTGCTTTAGTCCTGTTTTAGTCCTGCTTTAGTCCTGTTTTAGGTCCTGCTTTATTCCTGTTTTAGGTCCTGTTTTAGTCCTGTTTTAGTCCTGTTTTAGTCCTGTTTTAGTCCTGCTTTAGTCCTGTTTTAGTCCTGCTTTAGTCCTGTTTTAGGTCCTGTTTTAGTCCTGTTTTAGTCCTGCTTTAGTCCTGTTTTAGGTCCTGCTTTAGTCCTGTTTTAGGTCCTGCTTTAGTCCTGTTTTAGTCCTGTTTTAGTCCTGTTTTAGTCCTGCTTTAGTCCTGTTTTAGGTCCTGTTTTAGTCCTGTTTTAGTCCTGCTTTAGTCCTGTTTTAGGTCCTGCTTTAGTCCTGTTTTAGGTCCTGTTTTAGTCCTGTTTTAGTCCTGCTTTAGTCCTGTTTTAGTCCTGTTTTAGTCCTGTTTTAGGTCCTGCTTTAGTCCAGCTTTAGTCCTGTTTTAGGTCCTGTTTTAGTCCTGTTTTAGTCCTGCCTTAGTCCTGTTTTAGGTCCTGCTTTAGTCCTGCTTTAGTCCTGTTTTAGTCCTGCTTTAGTCCTGTTTTAGTCCTGCTTTAGTCCTGTTTTAGGTCCTGCTTTAGTCCTGTTTTAGGTCCTGTTTTAGTCCTGTTTTAGGTCCTGTTTTAGTCCTGTTTTAGTCCTGCTTTAGTCCTGTTTTAGTCCTGTTTTAGTCCTGTTTTAGGTCCTGTTTTAGGTCCTGTTTTAGTCCTGTTTTAGTCCTGCTTTAGTCTTGTTTTAGCTCAGTTTTAGGTCCTGCTTTAGTCCCTGTTTTAGTCCTGTTTTAGTCCTGTTTTAGTCCTGCTTTAGTCCTGTTTTAGTCCTGTTTTAGTCCTGCTTTAGTCCTGTTTTAGTCCTGTTTTAGTCCTGTTTTAGTCCTGCTTTAGTCCTGTTTTAGTCCTGTTTTAGTCCTGCTTTAGTCCTGTTTTAGTCCTGTTTTAGTCCTGTTTTAGTCCTGCTTTAGTCCTGTTTTAGTCCTGTTTTAGTCCTGCTTTAGTCCTGTTTTAGTCCTGCTTTAGTCCTGTTTTAGTCCTGTTTTAGTCCTGCTTTAGTCCTGCTTTAGTCCTGTTTTAGTCCTGTTTTAGTCCTGTTTTAGTCCTGCTTTAGTCCTGTTTTAGGTCCTGTTTTAGTCCTGTTTTAGGTCCTGTTTTAGTCCTGTTTTAGTCCTGCTTTAGTCCTGTTTTAGTCCTGTTTTAGTCCTGCTTTAGTCTTGTTTTAGCTCAGTTTTAGGTCCTGCTTTAGTCCCTGTTTTAGTCCTGTTTTAGTCCTGTTTTAGTCCTGCTTTAGTCCTGTTTTAGTACTGTTTTAGTCCTGCTTTAGTCCTGTTTTAGTCCTGTTTTAGTCCTGTTTTAGTCCTGCTTTAGTCCTGTTTTAGTCCTGTTTTAGTCCTGCTTTAGTCCTGTTTTAGTCCTGTTTTAGTCCTGTTTTAGTCCTGCTTTAGTCCTGTTTTAGTCCTGTTTTAGTCTCGGTGTGGTCTTTGTCTCTGCCGGTGCCTGGGCTCAAATGCATGTGTTTGACTCGATCCTAAACCTGCATTTTGACCAGATTAATCCCGACTCTTGTGACTAACGTTTGTGCGTGCGTTTGTGCGTGCGTTTGTGCGTGCGCTGCTGCGGCGTCGTGTCCTGACTGTGGCGCTCGTGGTTTTCAGGTTAACCAGCTTTCCCACTCAAAACGCAGCACGGCCCACTAACCGGTCCAAACCAAACACAAGTGTGACTAACCCCAGACCGGACGGACAGAGCCTGCGCCACTCACAGCCTCCTCCAGCCCAACAGCCGCCTGAACAAACCGGACTCTCACGGAACCTTCTGGAAACCGCTCGTGGAATCACACAGGATTTACTCTGAACAAACACACTTCACACTCACAGCAGAAACATTTAGAGGAAAATAATCGTCTCAAAAACATCTGAAGTTGTGTTTAGAATGAAAAGAATGAGTGACATAAATATAGATCATGTTGTTCTCTAGAATTCACTTTTTAACTTCAGTGTCTCAGCAAACCTGGTCTGACTCTTAACTCAAGACTTTCTGCAAATATATTTTTCAATTCAAAATTCAAACGATTTAAAACCAGACATTGCCTTATAAACAACAAAGAGTGGACACAAGATAAACAGTAAAAGCAAAATTCAGTTGATCCTAGCTGCAAATCCACATTGCTCTGATCCTTTTATTAAAACACATTTTCTTGTGGTAAACTGTCTTGGTTTAATATACTCTATTGCCCAGATTCTCCGAAAATGATGAAATGTTCCACAAATTACATTTTAAGCTTCAGGTAATATTATTCTTTGCTTTCCCAGCGACACCTGCTCACACACAAACGTATGTGCACCTCCTCTTGCATTTGTCTTGGGACAAACCTTTTCACAGCTGCCTCGGTACCTTCCCCGACCTCTCTGACACGGGAGCTGCCGGTGCAGATTGAAAAGTTGCTCTGTGCGCAGCTATTGGTCGAGCGCGGTCACGTGACTAAGAGTGCGTGGCTACGTAAGGAACGTGAGGCAGACGCAGGTGCAAAGAGGGAGTTGGAGGGTGTAAACAAATAAATATATAAATATGGCTTTTATATACGAGCAGATTTTAAAGATGATTTTTAATAGGTGATAATTATGACCTGGGTTACAACTGCACTAGAGAAGCTTTAAAAACATTAACATTACAAAGTCGTTACTCTAGAGCTGGGCAAATAATAAAAAAATCAGGAGATCAAATCGAATCATCAATGATTTGGTTGTAGATTTTGAACTGAAAATCAGTCAGTAAAAATGTGTTTTGGAGCAAAACTTACACTTTGAGGCAGAATATTGAAACAAACATATTAAAAGTTTTTGTTTTTGTTCATAAATGGCATTTTTCTTTAGTTTTTGAAAAGCTTGAATAAACTCAAAGTGAAATTGATCAATATGAGTAAAAAATTGTGATTATATTTCCTCCCAGATCGCCCAGCTCTACTTTACTCTGAGCAGACGTACTTTAGTGTCTTTAGTGTCCTAGAGCTGCCTTCTGCTTGTTTCCACACACTGAAAAACTTTGTCTAGACTTGTTTAAAGTGATTTGGATTAAGAATTATAATCTGGATTTGTGTAGTTTTAATCAGATAAGTTTTAATTGCTCGTGTAATGTAGAATATTTCACTTGTTTCAAGGCGTTTCTGACGGTTATGAGTGAATTTGGCTTAAAATAAAAACAAACATTTACCACTGGGATAAGAACAATTTCCTTAACCCAGTGACAAATAATTTGCCTTGAAATAAGAAGTAATGTCTTGAAATCAGTTTAATTAAAAAAATGATCTAGGTCTCTACAATAAACAGAGCTTAAATTAGTCAAAGAGTTTAAATCCAAGAATCAAGCAATTTTAGCTTGAAATTCACTTTTTGCAGTTTAGATCCGTGTTCATTCAGCTTCAGTGTTCCACAGTAAGACATTAAACAGATGAATGTCCCAAACTAAAACTTTAACTTTATATTTCTCTGAGATTATGTATTTGGTCTTTTCCCTCCAGAAAGTGTTGCTTTAGTTATCTAGGGTCAGATTTAAAGAATTAACACCTGGTGACATCATCAGGTGGTTTGAGACATGCAGCCAATCAGAAGATTAAGAGCTGGATAAAACAAACACACTTCAGAGCTCCTGCAGGGGGCGCTCTAGTATCACTCTGATCCTGTGTGGTTCCACTCGGAGGTTTGTAAAGGTTCGTCTGAAATCCTGTGTCAAAGTATTTTCTCTGCTTCAAACTCACGCTCACATGTTTTTTTACTTTTACATTTGTGTTTCTCTGTTTAGAATCAAGTGTTTTATTTAGTTGTTTTATTATTCTGAGTGAACTGGAAACGACGAGAGCGAAGAGGCCTGTCCACGTCAGACAAACTCAAGCTGCAGCGACCAATCAGATCAGTCTAATAATCTAGAGCCAATCAGGAGTCAAATCTAATGATCTAGAACCAATCAGGAGTCAAATCTAATGATCTACAACCAATCAGGAGTCAAATCTAATGATCTACAACCAATCAGGAGTCAAATCTAATGATCTACAGCCAATCAGACGATCAGGAGTCACGTGTCACAGAAGATAAAGAAGATAAATGTGACTTTAATCCGTCTCAATCGTGTTTTATTAAAAGTGAAATAATCTTTAGCGTCTCCACGTCGGGACAAAAGATCCGTCGTCAATAAGCCGTCGTGTTTCTGATCAATAAGACTTCAGATCCTGGGTCAAAGGTTAAACCGAGTTAGTCCAGATGAATCACATGTGAGGCTCTTATAGTTATTTAGGTTAGTTTATTTTACCCAAGTGGAAATGATCGAATAAAACCGATAATTGTGCGTCAGAACTGTGAACCTGCGAGTCGTGACTCAGACGTGACTTAAAAAATATTATTTATAATACCTTTGGCCTTTTGAGAAAGAGTTATTGACCTTTCCATTCAAAACCTAATTGATTTATTGTCCAGCTCCACTCGAGACTTGACTCAGACTTGGACTTGTAGCTCTGTGACTCAAGAAGACTTGATGCTTTTGTGGCCAGATCTTTATCATAAATGGAACTAAAAGTGCAGGACTCTAACTTATTCAAGGTTCCCACACATTCTGGTCGTAGAAAACACTTTTGTCATAAAATGTATAATAGTGCAAAAATAAACAGTCTTCTGTGTAAGCTCGTTAAAATAATCTGTAAAAAACTACCTTTGCACTACTGTAAAACACAAGACAGGGTTGCTGCTGGGTCTTAAAAAGTCTAAAAAGTCTTAAATTTGCTGTTGTAGTCAACTTTTTACTGAAGCGATTTCTGTCTGATTTCTCGATCTGCTGCAGCACTTTCTGTCGCAAAATATTGGATTTTCATAACTGTAGCAAAATTAAAGCAATATATCTTAAGAAACCTCTGGAAAAAGAGCGGCATTGTTAAATACTAAAGGGTACAACTAGCCAATAGGTCTAAATTTTTGTGTTTTGTGGTCTTAAAAAAGTCTTTAAAAAGTCATAAATTTGACCTCTCCTTCCCTTTAGAAACCCTGCAAGATCTGCAAACCCAGAGAGCAAGAGTTTCTATCTGTTCTGACCAGAATTTCCTGGGGGGAGGACCCTCAGACCCCCCCCCCCCCCCATAATTCTCATGAACCTGTTTTCCATCGGCTGTTTAACAAAATGATTGAAGTGAAAGATCCATGTTTGTGAATGTGGTTTTAAAGATGAGCAGCAGCAGCAGGAGCTTTACTAGAGACTCGACTCAAAGGTTTAATTTCACTTTTACTAAAACATGAAAACAACTCATTGATCGGTCGTTTAGGCAAATTATAAAATATACTTTATCAATAATGATCAATCACAGAGTTGATTTGAGCTGCAGAAGTTTGTCTGTGGACTCGCCTCTGACGCTTTTCTCCAATTTTATTTTGAAAAGTACCAGTGTGAGTGACTTCACAAGCTTTTACTTTGAAATCTCTAGTGTGAGTGGTTCTTTTACTTTGAAATCTCTAGTGTGAGTGGCTCTTTTACTTTGAAATCTCTGGTGTGAGTGGCTCTTTTATTTTGAAATCTCTGGTGTGAGTGGCTCTTTTATTTTGAAATCTCTAGTGTGAGTGGCTCTTTTATTTTGAAATCTCTAGTGTGAGTGGCTCTTTTATTTTGAAATCTCTGGTGTGAGTGGCTCTTTTATTTTGAAATCTCTGGTGTGAGTGGCTCTTTTACTTTGAAATCTCTGGTGTGAGTGGCTCTTTTATTTTGAAATCTCTGGTGTGAGTGGCTCTTTTATTTTGAAATCGCTGGTGTGAGTGGCTCTTTTATTTTGAAATCGCTGGTGTGAGTGGCTCTTTTATTTTGAAATCTCTGGTGTGAGTGGCTCTTTTATTTTGAAATCGCTGGTGTGAGTGGCTCTTTTATTTTGAAATCTCCAGTGTGAGTGGCTCTTTTACTTTGAAATCTCCAGTGTGAGTGGCTCTTTTACTTTGAAATCTCCGGTGTGAGTGGCTCTTTTACTTTGAAATCTCTGGTGTGAGTGGCTCTTTTACTTTGAAATCTCTGGTGTGAGTGGCTCTTTTATTTTGAAATCTCTGGTGTGAGTGGCTCTTTTATTTTGAAATCTCCGGTGTGAGTGGCTCTTTTACTTTGAAATCTCCAGTGTGAGTGGCTCTTTTACTTTGAAATCTCCGGTGTGAGTGGCTCTTTTATTTTGAAATCTCTGGTGTGAGTGGCTCTTTTACTTTGAAATCTCCGGCTTGAGTGGCTCTTCAGTCTCTTATTTTGAAAGCACCGGTGTGAGTGGCTCTTCCTGTCGCTCCAGGACAGTCCCCGGTCCGGGTCTTGGACCAGGCTCAGCCCCGGGTCCAGAGGAGGTCCCTCCCAGGCAGGACTTAGTCTGAAGAGGATCTGCAGCCACAGCGCCACCACCTGGAACACTTTATATATATATATATATATGTCTGTGAATATGAGTGTGGGAAACAAACGGTTAAATAAAGGAGAGCTACGGGAGCCCTGAAGGTCAAATCTCACCACAAATATCACCATGAATCTCACCAGTCTGAGGCCCAAATCTCACCAGTCTGAGGCCCAAATCTGAGGTTCAAGTCTCACCAGTCTGAGGGTCAAATCTGATGCTTAAATCTCACCAGTCTAAGGCTCAAATCTCACCAGTCTGAGGCCTAAATCTGAGGCTTAAATCTCACCAGTCTGAGGCCTAAATCTGAGGGTCAAATCTCACCAGTCTGAGGCTTAAATCTCACCAGTCTGAGGCCTAAATCTGAGGCTTAAATCTCACCAGTCTGAGGCCTAAATCTGAGGCTTAAATCTCACCAGTCTGAGGCTTAAATCTCACCAGTCTGAGGCCTAAATCTGAGGTCAAATCTCACCAGTCTGAGGCTTAAATCTCACCAGTCTGAGGCTCAAATCTCACCAGTCTGAGGCCTAAATCTGAGGCTTAAATCTCACCAGTCTGAGGCTTAAATCTGAGGCTTAAATCTCACCAGTCTGAGGCTTAAATCTGAGGCTTAAATCTCACCAGTCTGAGGCTTAAATCTCACCAGTCTGAGGCTTAAATCTCACCAGTCTGAGGCCTAAATCTGAGGCTTAAATCTCACCAGTCTGAGGCCTAAATCTGAGGCTTAAATCTCACCAGTCTGAGGCTTAAATCTCACCAGTCTGAGGCCTAAATCTGAGGGTCAAATCTCACCAGTCTGAGGCTTAAATCTCACCAGTCTGAGGCTTAAATCTCACCAGTCTGAGGCCTAAATCTGAGGCTTAAATCTCACCAGTCTGAGGCTTAAATCTCACCAGTCTGAGGCTAAATCTGAGGCTTAAATCTCACCAGTCTGAGGCTTAAATCTGAGGCCTAAATCTGAGGTCAAATCTCACCAGTCTGAGGCTTAAATCTCACCAGTCTGAGGCTTAAATCTCACCAGTCTGAGGCTTAAATCTCACCAGTCTGAGGCCTAAATCTGAGGCTTAAATCTCACCAGTCTGAGGCTTAAATCTGAGGGTCAAATCTCACCAGTCTGAGGCATAAATCTGAGGCTTAAATCTCACCAGTCTGAGGCCTAAATCTGAGGGTCAAATCTCACCAGTCTGAGGCATAAATCTCACCAGTCTGAGGCTCAAATCTCACCAGTCTGAGGCCTAAATCTGAGGCTTAAATCTCACCAGTCTGAGGCTTAAATCTGAGGCTTAAATCTCACCAGTCTGAGGCTTAAATCTCACCAGTCTGAGGGTTAAATCTCACCAGTCTGAGGCCTAAATCTGAGGGTCAAATCTCACCAGTCTGAGGCCTAAATCTCACCAGTCTGAGGCCTAAATCTCACCAGT
Source organism: Mugilogobius chulae (assembly GCA_038363315.1). Taxonomy (NCBI): domain Eukaryota; kingdom Metazoa; phylum Chordata; class Actinopteri; order Gobiiformes; family Gobiidae; genus Mugilogobius; species Mugilogobius chulae. Next base: position 3,155,311 of record CM076405.1, on the reverse strand, counting down.
CTGAGGCCTAAATCTCACCAGTCTGAGGCCTAAATCTGAGGCTTAAATCTCACCAGTCTGAGGCCTAAATCTGAGGCTTAAATCTCACCAGTCTGAGGCCTAAATCTGAGGGTCAAATCTCACCAGTCTGAGGCTTAAATCTCACCAGTCTGAGGCTCAAATCTCACCAGTCTGAGGCCTAAATCTGAGGCTTAAATCTCACCAGTCTGAGGCTTAAATCTGAGGCTTAAATCTCACCAGTCTGAGGCTTAAATCTCACCAGTCTGAGGGTTAAATCTCACCAGTCTGAGGCCTAAATCTGAGGGTCAAATCTCACCAGTCTGAGGCCTAAATCTCACCAGTCTGAGGCCTAAATCTCACCAGTCTGAGGCCTAAATCTCACCAGTCTGAGGCTCAAATCAGAGGGTCAAAGCTCCAGAGGCAGGACGGTCACATGCAGAGGAGATGTAAAGTCTACCATACCTTTCCTTACCTAACTGGAAACTGGAGAGAACCACCCGAGCTCAGCCAATCAGAGCGCAGCATTCAGCTCCTGATCAGAACTAAAACTTCATTAGGCTGAGGCTTTGTAGTTTCAGCCTCTGATTCTGACTGAGAACAAGCTCTGCACAAAAGAATATCAGGTCGCCTAATTTCTTTGGTAAATGTAAGACTCAGAACAGCTGGAGTCGCAGCCTGGGACAGAACGACTGTAGATTTGGGAGATTTGGGGTTTTGACATTTCCTCTTCAAAAGCTGAAGCTGTTTTCATCAAAAAAATAGTTTTAGGAGCTGGATTGACTTAAAAAGGTTTAGGCAGAGCTCATTAAATAGTCCTGTTGGATTATGGAACATTTTTGTATTTGTAAGTTTAGAGTAAAAACTGATTCTAATCCAGAATGTTTGTTTGACTGCGAATAAGAGAGTACACAAGTCTTTTTTATCCAAATACCACACAAACACAGATTATGAGCCTAAATCTTTCTCTCAGCTGGAGTCGTGATGATTGGATTAAACCGTCTGTGTGTGAGTTTTGACCTCCAGGGCCTCCGTCCATCCGTCCGTTTGTCTTTGAGCTTTTTCGTTTGCGCCTGTAACATACGAGCTGCTTCTTCACACACAACTATAATAACGTCACGCTCCTGTGGGTTCCATGTCCCGTGTACATTTACTTTTGTTCATTTACCGTGTTTTTTGATTTTTGCATTTACGCTGTTGTTCTTGTTCTCGTCACAAACGGCCCAATCTCTTATTTATTTCAGGAACGAAAGAGGCATTTTTCAATAAAACTACTGAAAATGTGACTCGTCTGATTCTTCTGTCGCTCGGTTCAGGTCCAACACTCAAAACACAGCAGGTAGATCGTGTGTTTTAATATATTTATAAGAATAATCATAATGTTGTTTGTCTTTAATTTGACCAGTGACACCTCTGAGCTTGTGAAACAGAATCAGCCCCAGGGCCCAGTCTTTCAAAACTAATCCACTCGGATTATGGATAAGGGATCAGATCAAATCCTGAAAATGGGTTTTTCAAAAGGAAAAAAAAAGATTACATGATCAGATCAGATCAGGTCTAATCTTGGCTTTGATCCAGATTAAACCTCCAGTTTGGGTTTTTCTAAACTTTTTCGGCGGATTAGGATAATTTTGATTAAACTGATCCCAGTGGAAGATGGATTTAAGGCCCAAAATGTCATAAAACTAATTCAAATGTATCAAATAAAATAATATTTGGAAAACACAGTAAAGCCAATGAGATGTCCTGTTTATTAAAACTAGGTTTACTTGATTAGTTCATCCATCAGCTGCAATGATTAAATAAACTAGAACGTATCAGTAGATCTACAGTAAAGTCGACTTTAGCTCCTAAAATAATCCCCCAAAGAGATGTCAATATATTCACCAAATGAATAGATTTAATTCTGTTTTTATGATGCTCCTGTATGTTCATAACACTGACACAATGATCAGATCTAATCCCAGTTTAGTTTGGTTTTTAGACCAGCTTTTGTATTGAAAATAAAAGTTTGAAATGAAATGATCACATTTGATAAACAAAAGGTTCAAATCAACTTAAAACAATCGACACAGAAGATCTCTGAAGTCTGGATAGTTATCTTTTTTATTCAATTAATTTTGATAATTGAAACCTGTTTGAAATATTCAATATAGTTTTAATAATAATAATAATAATAATAATAAAAATAATAATAATAATAATAAAACAAGTATATAACGTGTTAAGAGTCAATAGTGCTCAGTCTTCTGTGTTCTTCATGAAATGTGAATATGAGCCTATCTACACGGTTCTATGAGCCTATCTACACGGTTCTATGAGCCTATCTACACGGTTCTATGAGCCTATCTACACGGTTCTATGAGCCTATCTACACGGTTCTATGAGCCTATCTACACGGTTCTATGAGCCTATCTACACGGTTCTCCAGATTTAGTCCAGAAAAGTTTAAATCCGGATCAAAGTGAAAAACTGTGTCAAACATAAGAGATCATGGATAGAAAATAAACAGATTAAAACAGAAACTAAATCTGCATCAGTTTGATCCAGATTAAAGATTAGAAACAACGACTGTTTTCCTGCTTTAAGTCCAAACACGCGAGGAAGTGTCTGGATGTTTCTTTTTTTTTTTTTTTTACAAACTTTGTTTATTTATATTATGCAGAAATTGTACAACATTACAGTGACATTACAAATCGAAACAAAAATAAATATGCATTTGCACAATCTCCTTTAAATTGTAAAAAAAAATAATAATAATAATCATCATCATCATCATCATAATATAGAAATATATACATACTATATATAATAAAACGAAAAAGAGAAAAAACAAACAAACAAAAAAAAAACCAAACAAAACAAAAAAAAAAAAAAAAACAACCACCCAACATTCTCAAATTCAAATTATAAAGAATACAACTGTCCCATTGTAACTGCTATATAAGAAATGTCCAGATCCAGCAGCAAAAAAAAAAAAAAAAAAAAAAGAATACCCATGTTCAAACCCAGTAATAAATAATGAGTAAAAAAATAATAAGAAAGAAAGAAAAATAAAATAAAATAAATAAATACAATTAAATAGAGAAAACACACAAAAAGACCTCCAAAACAGTACAAATGAATTAATCTGGAATTGTTAGAAATTGTACTTGCTGAACATGTTGAAATAAAGGGCGCCATATTTGTTCAAATTTATCAGAGGAGCCAGTGAGTGTCATTCTTATCTTCTCCAATTTCAGAAAATACAAAACATCCCTGAGCCATTGCGTAGATGAGGGAGGTTGTGATGACTTCCACTTCAATAAAATAACTCTCCTTGCAAGAAGAGTCATAAAAGCAAGGGAGTTACTCTGAGAGTTAGAGAGGGAAGGTGGTCCTACAAAAATCCCAAATAAGGCACTCATAGGATTTGGAGACACATTTCTACCAATAGCAGTTGACATTATTGCAAAAATTTCAGTCCAATAGACCAGGAGTTGAGGACATAGCCAAAACATGTGAATAAGGTTTCCTGGAGATTGATTGCGTGTCTGGATGTTTCTGATGATCGATGAACAGAAAACAACAGTTATTATTATTATTCAAATAGACTTTATCTGTCAGCTCTTTCATAAATCTGTGTGTGATCCTCCTGATGTTCGGTTTAGTCAGAGGTTTAGTCCTGTGGATCGTCTGAGATTGAGATGGTCTGGTCTGGTTCGGTCCAACAACAACACGCCACAGCAGAGTCTGGGCCTGAATCCATGCAACGCTGGCGCCATCAAGAGGACACTAAGTGTTATGACATCAGATCCTACTTTAACACTGGTAATGAGTTATAATTGTATATTATGATAGATTTTCTTTAGAAACAAACAGTTCTGCTTTGATTCCTCCAGGACAAACATGTTTCAGTTTGTGGATAAATAAACCTGCTCACAGTAAAAACAGATTATTTTATTTAGTCCACAGAGTGTAAACCAGAATTTATTCAACAAATAAAAACATGAGGCTGATAAGAACAAGGACGTAGTTGGACTGAAACCTGCCTCACGTCGGACGAATCTGTGTCTAAACCTGTGTCTAAATCTGGAGCTTTACTCACAGAAAGAGTTTAAGAAAAGCTGGAACGTTTAATGAAACACATGGAGCTGATCGGTCTGGTCACCGCTGTGTCGGACTCTGGACCAATCGGGTCGCTGGAAGGTCACATGGATGATCTCGAACTAGAAAACTCACTAATACTAGACTTAAGTATTATATCTTACATTTTTCAGGAAGTATCTGTACTTTCTACTCCTACATTTTATAATCAGGTGAGTTACTTTATAAGCACAGAAACATTTGTTATTTCTTTTGTCGTGTATGAGCTTTGTGAACAAATTAGCGAGTGAAAATCACCCAAAACGTAATAATTTCTAACAAAAATTACGCTTATCACATGATAAAAGTCAAATAAATTATAATTAATATACTGTAAAGCCCATTTCTCACCACAACATAACAAAACAACTTTATGCTCTACAAAAATGCATTTTGAGATTGGTTAAAACGTCTTAAAACCTGGGTTTTGGTATTTCTTCTGGTTCAGAGGATTGTAGATTATTTGACTTGTTTCATTGTGTTTCAATTTATTTCTTCTTAATTATTTGCTAATGAAGTCAAACATTTTTGCTCGTGTTCCTTGTGGCAGAAGAGAAAACACTGGAAAGTTGAAGACGAGAAGTTTATTTTTCAGAATAAACAAGAATTATGTCTGAAAATGCAGAGAAAGAACGAAATCACATCCTTCCAACTCCCAAAGCCTGATGGGTGAGAGAGACAGACGGAGACAGAGTAAAGGTCTGATGGAGTTTCTCAGGAGCATCTTTACCCGAGTGTCAGAAGAGCATCGTGGGGCTTGGGCAGGGATCATTGGGGCAGAAAAAGCACCTCAGAATGCCCCCGCAGATACAGGCGGTGAGAGATAAACAGCTCAACACTATTCCTGAGATCTGAACCGGCGTGAGCGGATCTACAGCTGGACAAAGAACAGGAACAAAAGAGACACAGTTACATCCACGTGTTTGGTCACAGGCTTTACTCTGCTAAAGTCACAGATGAACTAAGTATTTGTCCTCCAGTTTTCTGAAGTATCTGTACTTTCTACTCCTACATTTTAAAACCAGGTGAGTTACTTTATGAGCTCAGAAACCTCAGAAACACTTTTCTTCTTTTTAAAACCAGTGCAGGCTGCTGTGTTGTTGTGCATCAGAGCTTTGTGAACAAGAAGCATGTAAAAACGGCTAAAAACTGTATTATCCTTATAACTGCATAAACGTATTCATGTAATGATAAAAGTCAGATGAATTCACAGTATCACAAACCAACTTCATGCACTGCGAAAAAAAAAAAAAAAAAACTTCTTAAAATCAAGGAATTTAATCTTTCTTTTCCTGGTTCAGAAGGTTTTACTTGATGTACTTGATGAATATCACTGTGTTTTCTGCCTTGTTTCAATAAAATTGTTCTTATTAAAACCCCTTTACGTTCCGGCGTCCCTTCGAAGGGCCCTCCCACTTTTTCTTCAAAAATTTTATTTTGTTCAGTGTCTTAAAAATGCAAACTATGAAGAACCTGGAAATGTTAAATATAAAAATCCCATTGTATCTCTTTTATTTAGAGCAAAATCAGCCTCTGGGATGATCCAGACTCAGATTTCTACTGTAAACCGACCAATAAAAAAAAAGCCCCAAAAATTCAAACATTTTATTAAAGGGAACCCTGGATATAAAGACAAATGTGGCTAAAACACTAGTGTAAGCGGGGGTCTGAGCTGTGTAAAGCGCGCATGCGCAGGTGGCTGTTTACTTTCAAATTTTGGTCTCTCCAGTGGTTGTGAGGGAGAGCTGATGGCATGCTGAGTTCCACGCAATAAACGGGGAAGTATTTTCATTCTCCAAAGTTATCCTGCCTGGTGTTTTGTCCTGACCACTCGCCCGTTACATTGGTGGCAGCAGTGTTGGCTGGATCCGTCTTCGTTTTGGACTCAGGACTTGTGGGTCGGCAGTGATTTACGGACAATGTTCGGTGGTTCGCGTGGATATGGAGGCACTATGGACGAGGATGAGTACAAATACAAACCGTCGTGGCCTGAGGAGGTCTGCAATGTCAAAGTGGATCTCCCCCCTCCGTTTTGTGGAGATGGACGTAAACTTTTTGCTACCTGGATAAAGCAGTTCGAGGCGGCTGTTCACGCCCAGACTCGGGGGGCTACAGGACGGAGCTATGGAGCGACCTTGGCTGCCGTTTTACCCACCCGGCTGGATGGTGCCGCGTTCCTGTTGTGAGACAGCCTTCCTTCGTCTGTCCAGTGTGATTTTGAGCTTGTGAAGGAGAAACTCAATGAAGCCTTTGGACAGAAGCAGTTCTTGTTGTACTTCCAGACGTGTGTCTCTGCTCGTCCACGCTTGGCTAACGAGAGTTTGGAGCTGTACGCCGCCGACATTTCCAGACTTGTTGCCGAGGCTTTCCCCGATTATGACGCAGCGGCACAAAATGGAGAAAAGTTTAGGCGCTTTCTGGCTGGCCTGGACCCGGGTCTGCGCGCCAAATGCCACGAACAAGGCGCAGCTGACTTGGAGGAAGCCCTGGTTGTAGCTGGACGGTGTGAGCGAGCAAGACTGGTGCTGGGCGTGGGGACACAGACCGGCCCCTACTCACAGCCTGCGCCCGCGACTGTGGCCTCTCTCTCCTCGGCTGAGGAGTCCGGACTTGGTGCCGAAAACACGGCGGGAAAGCTGCTCAGCGCTGTGGAGCATCTTTCTGCACGGATGGATAAGCTACAGATGGATATGGTGAATCTGAGAGAACAACGTGACGACTACGGACCTCGCGGAAACCAGCGTTTTTCTTGTACATGCGACTGTGGCGGCGTTGGTTGTAGAGCTACTAGAGACCACCGCGGAGGATATGGTGGCGGTGGTCGGTCGCCGCAAAATGGACGGAGGAACAGCGGAGAGTGGCGTTCCCAGACTGGTCCAGATCGAGCCGCTGTGTCTGATTCTCCCTCTCCTCGTCGAGGTGGCCGTGGTTTCCAGAGGGGGCGCTTCTTCGAGGGACAGGAGCAGAGACGCGGCGTGAGATTTCTTTCACCAGCACGACGGTCACCCTCCCCTTCCTCACTTGGAACGAACCAGGGAAACTTCCAGTAACTGGTGGTGAGGCCCGACCATCAGTTTCGCCTTCTCAGGGTCACGCTGGACACTCCTCGGCTGAGGCGGACGCCTCTGTTACGGACTGCTGCGCTGTGGGTGAGTCCAAATGCACTTCATACATCAGGGTTTCGATCGAGGGCGTCGATGTCGCTATACTGATTGACTCTGGTTCTAACGTGTCTTTGATTAATGAAGAGTTTAAGATGTCGGTACCTGCTCTGCGCAAACGCGTGCTAAGCAATGACTACGTGCTTGCTCATACTGTCAATTGACATTTGCTGGACACTCTTGGTTCAATGGCTCTTTCTATGTGTTTAGGTGGAAAGTATGTGGAACATAGAGTACATGTTGTCAGGGGTGCTAATCAAAAAGTGTTACTGGGATTTGATTTTCTGACTGAGTTTCATGCTGTTCTTGACGTTAGTCACAGCTTGCTCCGTCTTAGAGATGTAGACATTCCGTTATTACATGCTAATGATCTTATTCCAAGATGCTGTAACATAACTATGTCTGCTGATGTCACTATTCCACCCTACAGTGAGATGGTTGTCCCTGTGCATGTAGTGGCTCCCCGACCCACCAAGTCGCATATCGATTCATATGTTGGTTATTTAGAGCCTGAGAATCGTGATCACACAGAGCTGGTAGTGGCACGTACAGTGGCGCCGGTTAAAGATGGGCTCACTGTCGCGCGACTGCTAAACCCCACAGACCACGAGTTGAAGATGCACTCTGGCTCGCATTTAGGTGTTCTTTACCATGTTGACGAGAGTGATATTTTTGAGCCTACTGATTGCATTGACTCAGACCAACTTACGACTTTGCCTGACCTAGCGGACTGTTCTCTTACTGATGACCAAAGACAGCAGCTCAGTGCTTTATTAGAGAAACACCGCGGTGTGTTTAGGACAGGGGGTGGTTTTACACAGGCTTCGGGCATGATAAAACATCACATTCACACGGGTGACACTCCCCCTGTTAGAAGACGAGCTTACCGGACTTCCCCAGACAAGCGAAGGGAAATGGACAGGCAGGTACAGCAGCTCTTAGCAGATGGGATAATTGAAGAGAGTTGTAGCCCATGGTCCTCCCCTGTGGTGCTCGTTAGAAAAAAAGATAACTCATGGAGGTTTTGTGTGGATTACAGGGGTTTAAATGCAATAACAATCAAAGACTCCCACCCGTTGCCTAGAGTGGATGACACATTGGATGCCTTGGCTGGAGCTACATGGTTCAGCACATTGGACTTTTCAGATGGGTACTGGCAGGTAGAGGTGGCAGAGGAAGACCGTGAGAAAACAGCTTTTACTACTGGCCATGGTTTGTATCAGTTTCGATCTATGCCCATGGGCCTCACAAATGCTCCAGCAACGTTTCAGAGGTTCATGGAGCTCGTGCTGAAAGGTCTTCCTTGGCAGATTTGCATGGTGTATCTTGATGACATCTTGATTTACAGCAGGTCCTTCAGTGAGCACATTGAGGCGCTGGAGGAGGTTTTTACTAGGATTGGTGCAGCCGGGTTGCGTTTGAAGGCTAAGAAGTGTCAGTTAGCTCGTGACCATGTGGTGTTCTTGGGACATGTTCTCTCGGCTGAGGGATTGCAGCCAGATCCTAGGAATACGTGTAAGGTGAGAGATTGGCCTGTGCCTACCTCTGCCACAGAGGTTCGTGCTTTCCTGGGGCTCTGTTCATATTACAGGAGGTTTGTAAGAGATTTTGCCCGACATGCCTCACCCCTTGTAAGCCTCACTGGGAAGAATGTGCCATTTAGTTGGACGGCAGAATGTCAGGAGGCATTTGAGTTTTTAAGACATGCTCTTTGTGCTGAGCCTGTGATGTGCCACCCGGATTTTACACAACCTTTTGTGTTGTACACAGATGCTTCTCAAGTTGCTGTTGGGTCCGTGCTCACGCAGTCAGTTGATGGGCTTGAAAAAGTTGTCGCTTATGCCAGTCATGCTCTCTCTGCGACAGAGCGTAAGTGGTCGACGTATGACAGAGAGCTGTGGGCCATTGTGTGGTCAGTTAGAAACTTCAGACATTATCTGGGCCTACAGCCTTTTACCATAGTTACGGATCACAAACCACTGCTTGGGCTGAGACGACTTCCCATTGATAATGACAGGACAGGCCGGCGTAGCCGTTGGGCCCTGGAGTTAGACCCATATGACTGGGTGATTGTCCACAAGAGTGGGGTGAAACACACAAATGCAGATTCTTTATCTCGCTGTCCTGTGGCTCCTGTCATTACAGCATGCTCTGGGGCACAGACTGTAGACGTGGTGGATTCCACCTCTGTGTGTAGCATTGACACGCCACTAGGGAACCCCAGGAGGCAGTGAGCGTTAGTGCGGATGATTCTCAGGAGCCCAGTGTGCTTCCTGACGTGGTTAGGGTTCAGTCTCTCTTTCATGATGGTTCAGACATTAGACAGCTTCAGCAGGAAGATCCAAACATCAGATGGGTTCTTGAGTGGCTCAAAGATGGCCGCAGACCCACTTCAGGGAAGATTAAGGGTGCTAGTAAGGGTCTCCGGATTTTGTGGCAAGAGTTCCCCATATGAGGACCTCCCTAGCACAACGCCCTTTTCAGCGTGTGGCTGCGGACATACTGGAGTTGCCCATTACTTCCAAAGGCAACCGGTACGTGTTAGTAGCAGAAGACTACTTTACGAAGTTTGTGAACTTGTATGCTATTGCCGATCAAAGGGCTTGCACTGTGGCTGAGTGCCTCTTTAATGATTATGTCATGGAGCATGGTGTTATGGAGACGCTTCACACAGACATGGGGAGGCAGTTTGAGTCTGAAGTGGTTAGGCAGTTGTGTGCTATGCTGGGTGTGAAGAAAACACACACCACGCCCTACAATCCAAAATCTGATGGGATGGTGGAGAGACTGAATAGGACCCTCATTGATCAGTTGGCCAAAACCCTCCTCTCGTGTCAGGGAGAGTGGGACTCCTTCTTGTCTCAGGTTGCATTTGCATACAACACTAGCGTTCACTCCAGTACGGGATTCACTCCCTATTTTCTCACTCATGGTAGAGAGGCCCGCGTTCCTGTGGATGTGCTGTTAGGTCCTGTTGCACAGAGTAGTCAGGGATATGATTCTATTGATGATTTTGTTCTCTCCCTTCGCAGACGTTTGGACACAGCCTTTCGCCAAACTAGAGACAACAGTGTGACTGCGAGTGACAAACAGAGGACTTTCTATGATGCCAAAAAGAGACACTGCCCATATGAAGTAGGGGACTTAGTGTGGTTACATGACCCTACCGAGAGCCGCCGCAAACTAGCACCTCATTGGAAAGGACCTTATGTCATACATCAGAGACTGGATAGAGACGACATGGTTGGGGTCACATATGTGATTGGCAGCCCTTTTGGAGATGAGGCCCCCTCCAGACTATTCATTATGACAGACTTCGCCCTTACTCTTTACCAACTCTGTATTCAAGGGCCGGCCCAGACAGAGCCACAACTCAAGGGGTGCAAACTGCTGAGCCCCAGCATCCATCCTCGTCACCAGGGGTCTCTGCTGCATCCTCCCCATCACAGGTAGAGGAGCAACATGTAAATGTGGAGGTTAGTCCAGAGCTCCCCATCTTAGGTTCCCCTGTGCGTGTATCTCGTGCTGGTCGTCATACCAGAGCACCTGAACGTTTCTCTGATTATGTTATGTATTAATGTTCTTAAGGTGCCTGTTTGAGGCTTGTGTTTTTTTTTTTGTTATTATTGTTGTTAAAAAAAAAAAAAAAAAAAAAAATTGTGTTTACTGAAATGAAATGTGGACATTTCATGTGTTAGGGGGGAATACTGTAAGCGGGGGTCTGAGCTGTGTAAAGCGCGCATGCGCAGGTGGCTGTTTACTTTCAAATTTTGGTCTCTCCAGTGGTTGTGAGGGAGAGCTGATGGCATGCTGAGTTCCACGCAATAAACGGGGAAGTATTTTCATTCTCCAAAGTTATCCTGCCTGGTGTTTTGTCCTGACCACTCGCCCGTTACACTAGTACTGGTCATGCTTTTTAAAATAAATTGCAAACAAATATATAACTGCTTACTATTTTTTTATAAAATTGTCATTGTTTATGTTGTTTTCAAGCCACTGGGAGCCGCCATTTTGTCCATGCATTCTGGATTGATGACATAAAATAGTGTTTCCATGGTTACTCCCACAGTTTTGTGAGTATTTAAATTCGAGTTTATATCCTTTATTTCCAAGTTCTGTGCCTGATCACTGATTTCAGTATGATTGACATGCCAGGTGGCCTGTCCCCAAAAGAGGTGGTGTTGTGTGGTCTGGTCATCTCTAGCCTTATAAGGCAAAGCTGTTGGGGGATTGGTATGATGTAATGACATGAACAAGCAAGACTATATATACACAAGAAACCTCCAGACAGTGAGGCAGTGTCATCTTGTACCCGCTACCATGAGGCTGAAGAGCTTGAAACAACTTGCTGAAATGCTGCAATAAAGTCTTTTGAGCACTATTTTGTGTCGTAAGTCATTGCCATTTGCCCTAAATGTCTGAAACTCACAGTTTTGGTGGAGGATGCGGGCATTTAAGACATTTGAGGGCAAGAAAACATCGAAAGGCAATGTGAAGACTTTTTTGACGCTTTTTCCATCAAGCAACGGCTATGGGTGCAAAGGACGTCTCCCGCAAAGTCATGGAGACCATCACAACCAAGGGCCATTCAAGAAGAAAGACTTTGCGTGACAAATAACAGGCCCGTGCTCAACAAAGACCACCAAAGGAATTTACAAATGGCCCTCGACCAACATCAGGAGGTCCAGGAAACACAGGAGGCGTCAACAATGCAAGTAATCAAAGAATATGACAAATGCTGCGCATGTCATGGATTAGGACACTGGAAGAGAAACTGCCTGACAGCATGAGGACGACGAAACAACCAAAAGGAACAGTAACTCTCACAGCAAACGGCTGCTTCACTGCCTGTCATCTTCACCCCAGCGAGAGGCCTGCAACCAGATCACATTACAACATGCCACATCCAGAGGGCCCTGTGGCCTTGGGGACGAGACCTATTGGGATTCAGAGGAGGGAGATTATTTTCTCCTGATGACAGAATTACTAAAATTTCACATGAATGTTGTAATACAGGTTATAAACACACATGCTAATGTTGATTTATGGGTTCCAGGGATTTCTGTATTTTGTGATGATTATGATTTTCTGCTTTCTGGTATTGTTGATTTTGATTTTGTTCTCAATTACATGGGGGATGTAATTGGAGGAGGGAATGTGAGTATTTAAATTCGTGTTTATATCCTTTATTTCCAAGTTCTGTGCCTGATCACTGATTTCAGTATGATTGACATGCCAGGTGGCCTGTCCCCAAAAGAGGTGGTGTTGTGTGGTCTGGTCATCTCTAGCCTTATAAGGCAAAGCTGTTGGGGGGTTGGTATGATGTAATGACATGAACAAGCAAGACTATATATACACAAGAAACCTCCAGACAGTGAGGCAGTGTCATCTTGTACCCGCTACCATGAGGCTGAAGAGCTTGAAACAACTTGCTGAAATGCTGCAATAAAGTCTTTTGAGCACTATTTTGTGTCGTAAGTCATTGCCATTTGCCCTAAATGTCTGAAACTCACAGTTTCATCAGGTGAAGTTGCCACAAAACACCACTGACAGTGTCCAGTTCTTGCCCCTTCCTCTTGATTCTCTTCAGTGTCACTAGATTCGGCTCAAACTGACAAGGTTTAACTGAGTAATTCATGTTGCTTAGTTACCTGTTACCTGACAACACTATTTTATGTCATAACCGCAGCAAAATGGAGCCTCCATGTCATTTCTTTAAAACAGTATTTAAACAAAAAAAAACCAAATACTTCCAAGGTATTTGTCCTGTATTTATGTAAGTGATGATATTATAAGTGTTTTAGGATAAACATGTGATTATATCCAGGGTTCACTTTAAGACTCTTGCATTGCCTCCGCCTGGATTATTTTAAGTAATTTTAGGTCCTAAAACTCATTTTGACTCAGTGACCTTCAGCTTTTACAGAGGAATTGTCAAAACCCAAAATCTGCCAAATCTAGAGTCATTTATGTCTCAGCTCAACACCAGCTTTAACACTCCTTATATCTACCAGAAAGATTTAGTTTTTCTTTTGCTTGGAGAAAGTTCTCACTTCTGATGAGTCTGTTGGAATCAGAAGCACAAACTACAGAGACACAGCTTTAAAAAGACTCCAGACATTTACCTCCAAAGGATCAGGAACAGTTTTAGTTTGAATTTTTACCGATTTTAGTCAGACGTGTGAGGGAGAAAAGGCCGGAATGAGAAGGGGTTAAATGATTTGCTAATGAAGTCAAACTTTTTTACGCACGCCATTGGCAAATTGGATCAAGCTCAAATCTCTTGAAAGCCGTCAGAAATGTCAACAACAACAACCTAGTTTTCTAATCCAGTAGACCAGATAATAACTTTTGGCAGTGTGATTGAACTTTTTACTGATGTAAATTTACAGGTTTACTTTTCTACTTTTACTCAAGTGCAGGAGCATCAGCAGGACTTTGACTTTTACCAGAGTCGTTTTGATCTTTTACTTGAGTAGAGAACTTCAGTCTGCTAAAGTCTCTCTTCACTAAACTGTTGTGTTATTGCCTGTAGACCTACAGACTGATCCAGACCAACTCACAAAAGGATTCATGTCCATTCCTACACAGTGACCATTGCACAAAGTATGTTTCAGATTCCGGTTACACTTACTTGCTGGTCCTCGTTTAATCTCTGTCTTGGAGAAGAAGCTGTGCTGGTCTGTGTGAAGTTCACAGAGGTAAACTCCTTCTCGCTCTGACCTCAGATCTTTCAGATGCAGGTCACCAGACTCTGAAAGTCGCTCTACATTCGTCCTCCAGGAGTCAGAGTACATCACGTCTGCTCCACTCTGCGTCAGGATGGTCTGGTCGTACTTAAACGTCCACTTCAGACTCTTTACCGGAGCAGAGGAGTCACTGCAGCGGAGTATCACCGACGAGGACCTCTGCACTGGAGCTGAGGAGACATTTATAACAGAGACAGACTCACACTGGAGCTGAGGAGACACACACATACACAGCTGCAGACTCACAGTTGAGGCTGTAGGTGGCGCTCTTCCAGCTGTTCTCGGTGCTGATGTTGCAGGTGAACTGTTGCGGAGGCTCAAGCTTCATGGAGGCGGAGCTGCTGACGGAGTAGAGCCCATTGTCGTTCTTTACTATCTGTGGCTGAGTTTGGTGGGCGGGTTTAGGGCTCCAGCTCACTTTAGGTTCAGGATAAATGTTCTCAGAGCTGCAGACCATAACATCTCCTATGAACGATCCCTTCAGCGACTCCACAGGAGCTAGAAAGAGAAACTCACAACAATCACACACTCAGAGACACTAAAGAGCCTCAAAACCTGCCCAACCCTCGTCGTTTAGCTTCAGTAACAGAACCATAATCAGGCCTTTTCTGTCTTTTCCTTGCCTGACCAGTCAGCCCCTCCTACAGACTGAACCAAAATAAGATCTTCTTATTGGACGTGATGTTTTAAGGCATTTTGGCAGGTTTTGATTGGTTTTGATCAACTTTAGTAACACACCTAGCACATTGTTTTTGCTTTTTGTTGGTGATGCGTCACGACTCAGAGGGTTAGTTTGGATGGTTCAGGTTAGAGGGTTAGTTTGGATGGTTTGGGTTCAAATCTGCAAGACTCTTTAACTGAGAACTGAATTTTGTCATAATTGTCATTATAAGAAGGAACTGCGGTGACAATAAAACTATATGGACCTTGAGTCTGAAATAAAGTTTGATTGATTAACTGATTAAAGTTGAAAATAACATTTCTGTTGATAAATCATGAATCCTGTGAAGTCCACAGATACGTTGTTGTGATTTGGGGCTTTACAAAAATACACTGATTGAAGATCCAGACCTGGTTCTTGTCCTGACGCAATGTTCCAGGTCCAGAGCAGCAGCAGCAGCTTCCACAGCTTCATCTGAAACACAAACAAAACAGAATCACTTTTCTACCTTTCTGGATCTGGAGTTGTTAACGTCATGCTCACATTCAGTAACTGTACGTGGATTTCAGGTGTAATGCTCGTACTAGTGTGAGCTGTTTAGAGAACGGGAAAGTGAGGGGCGGCGTGTTCTGGGCTGGTCGTGAGTAATCTGCAGAGCTGCTGTTTGTGACTTTTGTTTGAATGATCGGGCTTCTCAGTGTAGAGGCACAGAAACATCTACACGCTGACAGGTTTTCTGTAACTTTGCTGGTGTGTGTGTAATGTGTGTGTTTAATGTTGTGTGTGTCTGCCCAGGGTGTGTGCGTAGGTTGAGATTTGGAATCATTTGCAAAAACAGCAGCATCAGTGCTTTTGTGTTTGGTGCTGTCATGTATAAGGCAGACATCATATAACAACGTGATTTCGACACTTCCAGACTTTGGCTCCGGGGCGCGTGGCCCACGCTCTTGGGGGCGTGGCCTCACCTTTACGTTTCCCCGCACAATTGGGCGATTTTAAGAAATTAGTTGCGGGACAAAATACATCTCAGTGGATTGCGATTTCCTTGGGCTATTTTAAAAATGCAAGCGGCCGTGGAAATGAACACGTTACATTTTTTAAATTTAACCTGAGAACTAGGCTAACAACATTCAGTTGCTGTTCACTGCTGCAGCCCTGAAGCCGCTCACGTCTGAATGAAGCTGTTCACGTCTGAACGAAGCTGCTCACTCACGTCTGAACGAAGCTCACGTCTGAATGAAGCTCATGTCTGAATGAAGCTGCTCACATCCACACATGAGGCGCTCTCCCGTTTCAAGCACGTTCTCACAGCAGCTACGACTGTGAGCTTCGCCAGGTCAAGAGTTCAGAGGGACGTTGGCTAGAGTAAGTAACTAGAGTGGAGCTTTCACAAATACTTTTGTCTCATAAAGTGACAACTGCAACACGACACAAGTTTCAAGAAATAAAATCGCTTTAAAAAAGAAATTAGGCTGTTTTTTGTATTTATTTATTTATTTTTTTGCTGGTGTTTGAGTTGTCATTGGGCCAGTTTTCTTCCTTGGACCTGGCAACCCTGTATGTGCATATGAATAGACATGTGACACACACCTCTGAGAATCTGCTTTTTATAAGTCTGGACAAAGAATCAAACCAAGAGGAGTTTTTATGAACAACACAAGTTGAGCCACAGGTTTGAGCAGAAAAAGATTGAAAAATAAAGAAAGTGGAGCAACAGGAGATTAGGACACAAAGGTAAAACACTGTTAAAGTTCAATTTAGTTTTACCTGGAGTCTCTTTGGAAAACAACCACTGCATTTATAATTCATGTGAGTTTAGGCAAAGACAGTGCAGTTATTAACCCTTATTCTTAACTCTATAAAGGTCTGTGTGAAAGAGTCAGGTCGTAGTAAAAGTAGAGACACTTTTGTCGCTCACCTCTGATGCAGCGTCGGCTCAGCTCCAGTCTCTCTCTCTCTCTCGTCTGTGCGTCTGACGTTTGTGTGATAAAAGTCAGATCAAACTCACATTAAACATGTCTCTCTGTAGCTCCGCCCACGAGTTCTCTGGAAATTCAGCTGAAATAAATAATGAATTCTGCATTCCTCACATGTGCTCACCTGTTGTGACACATGTGGGAAACAACAGCATCCCGCCTCGCACACACACACACGCACACACACAGTGAGACCACCTGATGCTTCTGTCCCTCACTTCTGCTTTTGGACCAAACAATGTTTATTACCGTTTAACGTTAACCCTCCAGAGTGCCTTGGTTTTGTGTCTGTGTTTTACCAGGATTCAGCCACTACTAAAGAGCCCCTGACTGGGTCTTGTTTAACACACCTGGACATCCATGCAGCGCTCCCCAGTTTCATCCTCTAAGCTTTACTTGTACAGTGCTTCACAGTGAGATGAACCCTCTTCACTAATGCCCCTTGTGACGGAAGAGAAACACCAGTGTTGGGCGGTGCATTTCTTGCCTAGGCCTTCGGTGTTGCTCCTTTTAAATATATTCACATGTCAATAACCAGCTGATGACTATTAAACTATTCTATTACGCAGGCACGCGATAAAGAGCAAAGCATCATTACTTCTATAGTCAGAATAAACACATTTACACACACACACACAAATATATTTACTCACCAATAGTCTGAATTACTTGTACACCAAAAACACAAATGGTCCTGAATCTGGAGCTGGTGGTAGTGGGCGCGTGGATCTTGCGCTAGACGCCGTCTCTCCCCCGGGGCACCGGCGACGCTTCCAGTGGCCTCGTAGATTTTCCTCATATCGGCTCCTCTCTCGCGCAGCTATGTTTCCCTCCACACTTGCTCGTTTAGCTGTAAATCCACTCTGGGTTCGCTAAAGGTTTTGGAAAGCACCTTGTAAGTGTCCCACAGAACAAATCCCTTTCCCGCTGGTGACAGGAGATCGGAGAGCTGCTGGGTTCAGAGTTGTCCGGTCTTTCTGAACAATGTCCAGCTTTTCTTGAAAAGTTCGTCTTGAAAAAGGTTTTACCAATAAAATTTGCAACCAAATCGATCTCTTCTCTCCCTTTAGCCACTGTGACAAAACTGCTCAAAACAACAATTAGCACAGACAGACAATCAAATGCCGTAGTTATCGTTACATTGTCTTGGCGTCGTCAACGTAAAATCTGATTGGTTGAAGCAACAGTTTGATACACACTTATGTTAAGAGACGGAGCCTTCAAAACTGACTGTGAAGGCCTCGGGCAGATTTCACTGACCCTGACAACAACTGAGGCTGAAATATGATTGGTTAAAACAATATATTATGAAACACACGCCTGAAAGCTGCGAAACGATGGAAATGCAACAAAGAAGCTGATGAATAATTATTAAATTATTATTATTATGCATGCGTGCACTAAATATGATTTATATCAGTCTGTTATTTAGATATTTTAGGCCACAGAGAAGACTTTGCAGGCCCTGACGCTCCGCCACTGGAAACACTGGAAAGTTGACGACAAGAAGTTTATTTCTCAGAATAAACAAGAATTATGACAAAATGTCTGAAAATGCAGAGAATGAACAAAATCACATCTTTCAAACTCCCAAAGCCTGATGAGTGAGAGACAGAGTAAACGTCCACCACATCCTCAGATGTCGTCTGATTGAGCTTCTTGGGAGTATCTTTGCCTGCAGCAAATGCGATTCCAGCGAATGTCAGAGCAAACTTCAGAGCAAAAGAACTTTGTGATGGCCCCACAGATTGCAAATAAACCGCCAAACACTGCGCCTGCAATCTGACCTGGAGTAAGAGCTGTAGCTGGACAAAGAAGAGGAACAAAAGTGACACTGTTAGTGCGACTGAAGCTTCTCCATCCACATGTTTGGACAACGGTCACAGGCTTTATTCTGCTGAAGTCTCTCTGCACTAAACTGTTGGCTCTCGTGTTGTTGCCTGTGGACCTACAGACTGATTCATGTCGGGCATTTTTACCTAAACTATTGTTACTGTGACCATTGCACAAACTGTGTTTCAGATGGTTTAAATAGTTGAACATGTTTGTTCCGGTTACACTTACATGGTGGTTCTGGTTTAAGCTCTGTCCTGGAGAAGAAGCTGTGCTGGTCTGTGTGAAGTTCACAGAGGTAAACTCCTTCTTGCTTTGAGCTCAGATCTTTCAGATGCAGGTCACCATATGCTGAAAGTTGCTCTACATTCGTCCGCCAGGAGTCAGTGTACGTCACCCCTGCTTCATTCTGAGTCAGGATGGTCTGGTTGTGATTAAACGTCCACTTCAGACTCTTCACCGGAGCAGAGGAGTCACTGCATTGGAGTGTCACTGATGAGGAACTATTCACTGGAGCTGAGGAGACATTTATGACATTTATATCAGAGACAGAGACAGGACAGACTCACACTGGAGCTGAGGAGACACACACAAGCCCCTTTCACACTTTGAACCCGTTAAAGTACCGTGTCTTGTTTGCCGGTATGCTTCACCATTTGCCCCATTCATATCTGCAAATCATCCTAGAAGAATACCGTGTCGTCACCATTCACATCTGACCCGGCAACATGGAACGCTTTGGGCACAAACTCGACTATGTAGCACATAAGCACTTTTAAATTTGTTTAAAATGCTTTTTTATTGTTTGATTGTCATTTTATGTAGGTTATTAGCCTATTTTGCAACATTGGTGGCTTAATAATGACCTATCATTATTTGAGGGGAGAAATGCAGGGATGTATTTGATGTGCGAATGCAGCGTACTACAGAGGCCCGTATGAAACAGGAGGACACCTGTTTGTGTGGCTGGATGGGCTTAAACATAGTCAGCTCTATCTTTACCTGCCGTCAGAGCGGGCGAGTGTGAGTGACCGCAGGAGTTTGGCCACACAGTTGGGCACAGCGAGGATGGACTGTGGACACTCCCAGAGCGCGGACATTGAGCAGAACCATTGGACCTGGATAAACAACGCGCTGAACTGTGCCACACTGCGCGCACGGAAGGAGGCTCCGTACCGTCCGTGCCACAGATCCATGGTTTTTACCGGGACTCGTGTGCAAGAGGGGAGGATACGGCCCCGTGCTGTCTGTACCGGGACTCGCGCACACGAAGGGAGGATAGCCTATGGCCCGTCTGTACCAGGACAGCAATGCACAAGGTGGAGGAAGCCCTACAAGACGCCACCCGCTGCCGCGGTTTGGTGAACCAGGACCAGAGTCTGGTTTTGGGACTTCAGTCTGACCACGCGTCCATTCGGTGAGTTTGCAAGAAGCATTTTATAGCTTAAAATGAAACAAGTGTTTTCTTTGTGACAAGGTCAGCTGATTCAAGAGTAGGGCAGAAGATATCGTATCGCTTTTAATCCCTCAGATTAAAGGCTGGTCTGAAGCGCAGTAGGAGCAAATAAGAGCGTGCTTCGTTCTCTGTGAGTCTGTAAGTTGTTCTGTTGCCATCGAGATTGCACCGGCAGTCACATTCTGCTTTCACACATGTCAACACGGGACTAGTCCCGCGACTGTTCCCGGTAATCTTACTAGATATCAACACGGATCGAATGCCAGGACAAAATATACCGTGTCTCCGTTCTGGAGCCTTTCACACTTGACCACAGACTAGGAACTTTACCGTGTAAGGGTCTATGTGTGAATGGGGCTACATACACAGCTGCAGACTCACAGTTGAGGCTGTAGGTGGCGCTCTTCCAGCTGTTCTCGTTGCTGATGTTGCAGGTGAACTGTTGGGGAGGCTCGAGCTTCATGGAGGCGGAGCTGCTGATGGAGTAGAGCCCATTGTCGTTCTTTACTATCTGTGGCTGAGTTTGGTGGGCGGGGACAGGGTTCCAGCTCACTGTAGGTTCAGGATAAATGTTCTCAGAGCCGCAGACCATAACATCTCCTCTAAACTCTCCCATCAGCGACTGCGCAGGAGCTGAAAAGACAAACTCACTACAATCACTCAGAGACACTATAGAGACTCCAAACCTACCCAGCCCTCGTCCCAGTTCACAACAGTCGTTTAGCTTCAGGACCATGATCAGGCCTTTTCCTGCTTTAACATTCTGTACATTGTCTACACTCTTAAAAAGATGTGTTAAATGTCCGTACATTTCTTGTGTTACAGCTGTTTTAACACATGTTGTGTTAAAATATTGAAGACTTGTGTTGTGTTAACCTGTTAGCCAATCACATTACAGGACTCATAGCACAAACTTGTGTTAACTGTGTAACTAGGACAAACAACACATCTTTGTGTTAACCTACGGACCAATCAGATTGTAGGACACACAACAACATAAAATGGAGTCAGATGTCTAATTTTAGTTGATGGCTCGGTGGCTGAGTGGATAGCGTGTCTCAAAGTGCAAAGATCCCTGGTTCGATTCCCACGTCCCCCAAACCCACGACCGCATGAAGAGCTTTGTTAAAGGTTTAGAATGACACAAAGAAGAATAAATGACACATAGATTTTAAATCTGCTGAATCATTTAACACATTAATGTGTTCAATGCCCCAACACAGTCTCTGTGTTAAAATCAACACATGTTGCGTTGTCCAAATGTGTTAAAAAATAACACATGTTGTGTTGTTTTTAACACATCTGTTTTGTTTGTTTTTTTGAAAACTTTATTTTAGAGGTTTTCAGTTTTATATATGAAACAAATAAACATACATACAGAGAAAAACAAAACACACAAAAGCTGCAGCGTACAGATTGCATTATTACTTTGTAATATTATTACTTTCCCACTCATGTAAAAGGCAAGCCCTCAACATACACTATAAAAGGTGCCCATGTCTTATGATATTTACTTATTGAGCCCTGTAGACTATACCGTAAATACTCCATTTGTAAACACAACATAACTTCTCTCACCCATTGGATAAACGAAGGAGCCAGGAGAGATAAGAAAGCTATAGCATTTGTTTGACATGAGTTTAGGCCCTGTCTGTTTGGGAGGACTCCAAAAACTGTTGTAAGGGATTAGTCTATAGTTCTGTTATAAATATGTGAAATAACTTCAAAGACTGAGCCCCAAAACCTGACCAGAGCAGTACAAGACCAAAAGGCTCATTGTAGCAGGCGACGGATTGCATCTCGGACACTTATCATCATCAGTTCCATATATCCTTGCCAGTTTGGCTTTGGTTAAATAAGTACGATGAAAAACTTTAAATTGTATTAGACTATGTCGAATACAAATGGATGATGAATGAATGAGACTGACACTCAAACTACAAATATCATCTGGGATCTGCACGTTTAAGTTTCAAATGACATAAAAGAACCATTAATAAACAAATCACTGAAAATACAATTCCTTTTCTTTGCCAAATTTTGAAGCCAGAATCACCCAGAGCTGGTACAAAAAAGTGGTTTGAGGTAATACGAGAATAAATGAGTGTTTGCTTAGAGCCAAAAGGGCGGCAACATTGAAACCAAATATTAAGTGAGTTCCTTATCACTGGGTTTGCAGATCTCATTTTCTTGGTTGTAGGTAACAGGTGAAGCTACAACTGGTGGACCAGGTAGCTCCTCTAGCTTCTTTAAAAGTGCGAAGCCAAACAGACCAATAGTAGTACTTAAAATTTGGATGGATGAACCTCCTTCAAATTTGGAGCACTGTAATCTAGATTTGCAAATTCTAGGACATTTCTGGTTCCAAATAAATGACGTTATAATCCCATCTAGCATTTTAAAGAATATCCTAGGGAGGAAAAGGGTATCATCTGAAAAAGGTACATGAATCTGGGCAAAACCACCATCTTAACTGTATTAATACGGCCCGCCAAAGAAACGGGCAATGCTGACCATCTTGGGGAAAAATAATAATTAAATAAATTGTTGTAAGTGTTTGAAATTTTGACTCCAAGGTAAGTAAATGAGTTTTTCTCTACTTTGAACGGAAAGTTTGAACAATCTAAGTCCTTAGCCATCTGATTAACAGGAAAAAGTATACTTTTACCCAGATTCAACCTATAGCCGGATAACGATCCAAACAAGCCAAGTAATTCTAGCTATTTTGGGATGGACGTCTCTGGATCTGTGATATACAGAAGTAGATCGTCCGCATATAACGATAACTTATGAATATTTCCATTACAATTGATGGCAGGTATACCCCTTCCTCCCGCAGGGCTATTGCTAACGGTTCATTTGCAAGGTTGAAAATGAATGGGCTCAGAGGGCACCCCTGGCGAGTACCTCTATGCAAAGGGAAGTAATCAGAGACAGTGTTGTTTGTGCGAACAGAGGAAAGTGGCATTGAGTACAAAATCTTAATCCATGATGTAAATCCCGACCCAAACCCAAACATTTGCAGTACAGATAGCCGGTATTTCCACTCTACACAGTCAAAAGCCTTCTCGGCATCAGGTGAGACTATTAGCTTTGGACAATCAGTTGAGTGGTCTGAATACAAAATATTGAATAAGCGTCTGCAGTTAAAATATGACTGGCGACCGGCAATAAAGCCCGTCTGATCTTCATGGGTTTAGTTTAGTTTAGTTTAGTTTAGTTTAGTTTATTTGAGCAACAAAAGGAGTTCATGTTTAACATGTACATATAATGGAAAATACAAAGAGCAATGATACTCAAAGGGAGTAGGAAGAAGTTCAAGAACTTATAAACTCCTACCCCGTTGCACATACGCGCTGGACACATAATAATTTCATATTCTTGTGCACACACACATGCCGGTCAATGCATGAGTGTGTGTTACAATCGTTTATGTTCGTACAAAAGAAAATGCTGTAAATAACATAACAAATAACAATGAAAATCAGACATCTTACTAGATGAAAAGCTGAGTTTTTCGTTCTGCATAAACAGCACACAGCCAGTTTTAGGACAACAAAGAATTCATCATTTATGACTATACAAATAGTTTTCAAGATTACATTCTTCGTTTATGGTCGTAAAAATAAATAAATTAACAATAATAATAATAAATAATGCAATTAATATTATATCATTGTTAATTTATTGTTGTTACCGTAGTAACATTACAAAATGTAACTTGTTTCGTTTATGATCGTGCTAAAGAAAATATAGCTTATTTGAGTAGAGACCATATTTGTTATTTATTTATGGCCATACAAAAACAAACATTTCTAGTTTTCAAACGTTTTCAAAACCAGTTTTCCTCGTTTATGATCGTACAAAGAAAAATTTACTAATTTTGAATAAAGAAAGATTTGTTTAAAGTTTAGTTTTTTTTTTTCCCTTCATTTATGGTCATACAAAATATGCATTTTAGTTTTAAAACGTTTCCAAACCAGTGTTCTTCGTTTATGATCGTACTTTTTTTTTTTTTTTCTTTTTTTTTTTTGAGTAAAGAACAGAGTTTTCCTTTGTTCATGCTCAGTAGAAGATAAGCATTTCTAGTTTTAAAACAATTTTAAAACATTTATTTTTTCGTTTATGTTCGTACAAGAGAAAAGAATTTACTTGATTCACGTCAAGGATGGGATTTCCCTTCGTTTATGTTCGTACAAAAAAAAAAAAAAAAAAAAAGATTTTTTTTTTCTTTTTTTCCTCGTTTATGATCGTACAAAGAAAAATGCTTATTTTGAGTGGACAATGAATTTTTAAAACAATAAGTACATAAGGTCAGTTGTCTGTTGTGTAAGTTTTAAGAATGTTCATTTTATATTGCTTTTTAAATTGCAGTAGATTCACTGCACTTTTCAAGTTATCATCTAACTCATTCCATAGACTTACACCTCTGCGAGTGATACATTGGCTTTTAAGGGTGGTACGAGCACGTTGTACTTTCAGATTCAATTTACCCCGTAAATTGTATTCCCCATCCCTTTTAGCAAACATTTTTTGAATATTGCTAGGTAGTTCATTTTTTGTAGCCTTATAAATCACTAATAAAGTTTTTAGTCTCACTATATCTTCAAGTTTTAATATTTCTGACTTCAGGAACAGAGCGTTCGTATGATCCCTATAACCGACCTTATGCACAATTCGAATGGCTTTTTTTTGTAATCTGTATAATGGTAATAGGTGACTACTGTAGGTATTTCCCCAAATCTCTGTGCAGTAATTAATATAGGGCAGGATAAGAGAGCAATATAAGATGAACAAAGCTTTCTGGTCAAGCAGATGTTTACACTTACTCAATAATGCTATATTTTTGGATATTTTGGAACATATGTTTGAAATTTGTGGTTTCCAGCTTACACTGTGACTAAGAGTCACTCCCAGAAACTTATATTCTTTTACACATTCAACAATGATGTCATTAATATAGATTTTAATTGGTTCGTTACTTCTGTGTTTTCCAAACAACATTGTTTTTGTTTTCGATATATTTAAAGATAGTTTGTTCTTTTGGAACCAATCTTTAACTTTATATAGCTCTGCAGTGGTTTCAGTCTCAAGAAGCTGTAAATCTTTACCTGCACTTAGAATTGTGGTGTCATCTGCAAATAAATTGTGGGTAAGATCGAGGGCTATTTTTTCGAGGCAGTTTGCACGATCTTTATTGAGAATTTTGTAGTCTACATTGAGTAGGCTAATTAGTCTGTAGGATTCACGTTTTAGAGGATCTTTGTCTTTTTTAAGATCACTGAGATGGTAGCTTGAGATTTCCAAAAACATCTCACAAAGTAGCTTTGCTAATTTGTTTGCTAACGCTTTGTAAAAATCCTATGAAAATCCATCAGGGCCTGGTGCTTTTCTATTTTGTAATGAGCCAATTGCCAATAATATTTCAGATATAGATATAGGTCCATCAAGTATCTGTTGCTGATCTATGTTAATTTTAGGAATGATTAATTTGCCCAAGAAAGAGTCTGATTCATCTGTAGTGCATGTGGTTTTGCTAGTATACAGGTCTTGATAAAATTCCTTAAAAGCTGTATTGTTATGTTGAGGATCTGACACTATTTGGTCGGGAGCTACTCTGATCTCTGAAATTGAATGACTCGAGACTGACTGGTGTAATTGATGAGAAAGAAGCCTCTCCGCTTTTTCTCCGTGCTCATATAATTTCTGCCTTGTTCTAATCAATAACCTTTCTGTTTCTTTAATTGATAAAGTTTCAAATTCAGCTTGCAACATAAGTCTTTGTTTGTACAAGTCAGCGGATGGATTACTAATAATTAGTAATCCATCCGAGTAATTTTGAGCTTTACAAAAATACACTGATTGATTCAATTTGAGTGCAGATCCAGACCTGGTTCTTGTCCTGATGCGATGCTCCAGGTCCAGAGCAGCAGCAGCTTCCACAGCTTCATCTGAAACACAAACAAAACAGAATCACATTTCTACTTTTCTTTACTTTTCTGCAGTCTTACTAACGTCACGCTCACATTCTTTAACTGTACGTGGATCTGGAGTCACTAACGTCACGCTCACATTCAGTAACTGTACGTGGATCTGGAGTCATTAACGTCACGCTCACATTCAGTAACTGTACATGGATCTGGAGTCATTAACGTCACGCTCACATTCAGTAACTGTACGTGGATCTGGAGTCATTAACGTCACGCTCACATTCTTTAACTGTACATGGATCTGGAGTCAGTAACGTCCCGCTTGTTTGTGTCATTCTAATTTACTTTTATTTTAATATTTCTAATCTTGCTTTTTTTACCATCCATCCATCCATCCATTTTCTTCCGCTTTATCCGAGGTCGGGCTGCGGGGGCAGCAGTCTGACCAAGGACGCCCAGACTTCCCTGTCCACACACACCTCCTCCAGCTCTTCCGGGAGGATCCCGAGGTGTTCCCAGGACAGTCCAGAGACATAGTTCCTCCAGCGTGACATGCCTGGAACACCTCACCAGGGAGGCTTTGTCCAGAAGGCATCCGGTACAGATGCCCGAGCCACCTCAGCTGGCCCCTCTCGATGTGGAAGAGCAGCGGCTCTACTCCGAGTTCCTCCGGTGTGACTGAGCTTCTCACCCTGTCTCTAAGCTCTCTGCTTGTATCTGTGATCTTGTCCTTTCGGTCATTACCCAAAGCTCATGACCATAGGTGAGGGTTGAACGTAGATTGACGGTAAATCGAGAGCTTTGTCTTTGGACTCAGCTCCTTCTTCACCACAACGATTCGATACAGCGATCGCATCACTGCTGACGCTGCACCGATCCGCCTGTCAATCTCACGCTTCATCCTTCCCTCACTCGTGAACAAGACCCCGAGATACTTGAACTCCTCCACTTGAGGCAGGACTCTCCACCACCTGGAGAGGGCAAGGCACCTTTTTCCAGCTGAGACCCACGGCCTCGGATTTAGAGGAGCTGATCTTTTTTCACCATTACATTCCCAAAGTCCTCTATAATTAGTCTACTATTATTTTTGAGAACAAAATTGCTTCTAAAAGTGTTTATGTGCTTTGAATCAGCCGAGTGAGAGGGATCATGCTGCGTTCATGTGCAGCTCGGAGATTCCTGATGAGTGTTCGTGACAACACAGTGACACTAACAAACACCTGGATTTTGTTTGTTCGTGAACTTAATGAGAAGATGTGACTTTTCTTGTTGGTAAAAGGCTGATAAATACATGATTTCAGACATTACCTGTAAAGTTGCATCGATGTAAACTCATTCAGTCCCAGTCGGAGCTGAGCACATGTGATCTGCAGAGCTGCTGTGTGTGACTGATGTTTGAATGATCAGGTTTCTCAGTGAAACACAGAAACCTCTACAGACTGACAGGTTTTCTGTGACTCTGCTGGTGTGTGTGTGTATAGTGTACGTGTTTGAGTCTGCTGCTGCTGTGTGTGTGTCTGCTGGTGTGTGTGTGTATAGTGTACGTGTTTGAGTCTGCTGCTGCTGTGTGTGTGTCTGCTGGTGTGTGTGTGTATAGTGTACGTGTTTGAGTCTGCTGCTGCTGTGTGTGTGTCTGCTGGTGTGTGTGTGGTGTATAGTGTACGTGTTTGAGTCTGCTGCTGCTGTGTGTGTGTTGCTGGTGTGTGTGTATAGTGTACGTGAGTCTGCTGCTGCTGTGTCTGCTGGTGTGTGTGTGTATAATGTGTGTGTGTGTGTCCGCCCCGGGGTGTGTGCGTAGGTTGAGGCAGCATCAGTGCTTTTGTGTTCGGCGCTGTCATGTATCAGGCAGATATCCAGTGGCGGCTCCTGACTACTTTCTTTGGAGGTGCTATGATCAATACATTGCCACTATCAAAACCAAATGCCCACAATTGTCTAATCAATCAAAACAATAGAATATCATTTTACACCACTAGATGGCATTGACGTGTAATCAAATGGCACGTGGCCAACCTGTGTCAATAAAACTATAAAGTCAAGATCCAGATCAGTAAAATGCATAAACAGGCTTTATATTTATAATAACATGTGTATTTGTTAATATTTAAGACAATAAAACCAGCCTGAGAGCCACAGTAAACATGGACATGGATGAAAACAAGAACAGAAAATACACAACTGTAATACACGATTATATATTCTCCACAAGTTCAGAAAATACACAACTGTAATACACGATTATACATCTCCCACCTTCTGTTGTAACGTGTCTGATGTTTAGATTTAGTCTTGGGGGTCGTAGCTGTTGTAAACGGCTTGTTTTGGTGCTGAATATTCCGAGTTGGACTAGCACTAGCCTCTCTGTTTGACTGACAGGTGAACGTGCCTTGCGTCGTCACGCAGACGTACGTGTCGGCTCAGCGGAGAGGCAAGCACCGCCAGTCCCATTAGTTTGTATTGTGAGGCTGAAAACGCTCTTACATTAGATTCAATGAGATTTGAAGTCAGGCAGAGATCCACCAAAAGAGGCGGGACTATGTACCGGCAGACGAAAATAAGCTCCTCTGATTGGACAATGATGTTTAAAGGGTTAGGTTTTAATCGGTTTTGATCAACTTTAACTACACACCTCGCTCATTTATTCCTCTTTTTGTTGGCGGTGCGCCGCTCCTATCGCCCTAGAGACGAGCCGTCCCTGCAGATATCACAAAACCAACGGGATTTCAACACTTCCAGACTTTGGCAAAACGTTTCCCACACAATTGTGCTATTTTTAAAATGTATGCGGCTGCAAATTGAACCTGTTACATTTTTAAATTTCACCTGAGAACTAGGCTAACGACGTTCAGTTGCTGTTCACTGCTGCAGCCCTGAAGCTGCTCACGTCTGAATGAATCTCACAACAGCTACGAGAGCGAGCCGCCTGTACCTTTAGCTTTACTTCTTTTACATTGTTTTATTTGTATTGACATTTTAATTAAACACAGACAAATCTAAACTGTTAAACACAAAATTCCCTCACAGATTTCAACAAAGTAAATGATTGTAAAATGAAGTTTTTTTACAGTTTAAAGCCGTAAATGCCTGATTAAGCTAGTTCTGGCTGCTATCTGCTAAGTTTAAAATGGCGTTAAATACATGTGCCGTTATAGGCTTTATATTGGCAAAGAGATAAATACAAAGATACATTCATAAATATCAATCTAAAGAAATAATATTAACTGTACACTTACAAATAATGTGCTTAAAAGACGGAATTTCGACCGGCGTAGTTGTGTTAAAATGTACAAAGTGGGCACTGACACTGCCCCGCGAGGTCAGAGTTCAGAGGGACGAGCAGCAGTGGCTGGCGCTGTGAGCAGGACAATAATAATAATAACTAGAGTGGAGCATTCACAAATACTTTAGACTGAAACACGACATGAGTGCAGTTTAGTGTGTGTGCTTATAGTAGTGTATAGAGCTGTTCAAAGACAGCTTATCCTATTGTAATAAAGACACTACATTCAAATATGCATATTGTTCATAATTCACACACATCCTCCCCAACATCCCCCAGTTTAAGTTTACTTGTGTAACACAGTTTAGTTTTACCTGGAGTCTCTTTGGAAAACACACGACACTTACAATCTGCTTCCTCCTGATTCATGTGAGTTTAGACAAAGACAGTGCACTTATTAACACCTTATTCTTAACTGTCTAAAGGTTTGTGTGAAAGAGTCAGTCACATTTCTCTGTCGCTCACCTCTGATGCAGCGTCGGCTCAGCTCCAGTCTCTCTCTCTCCTCTGTGCGTCTGACGTTTGTGTGATAAAAGTCGGATCAAACTCACATTAAACGTATGTCGCTCTGTAGCTCCGCCCACGAGTTCTCTGCAATAAATTATGATTTCTGCATTCCTCACATGTGCACACCTGTTGTGATGTGTCTCTACAACAATGTTTATTACCGTTTAACGTTAACCCTTCAGAGTGCTTGGTTTTGTGTCTGTGTTTACCAGGATTCAGTCACTATTAAAGAGCCCCTGACTGGGTCTTGTTTAACACACCTGGACATCCATGCAGCGCTCCCCAGTTTCATCTTCTCAGCTTTACTTGTACAGTGCTTTTCACAGACAGAGTCACAAAGCGCTTCACACTGAGATGAACCCTCTTCACTCATGCACCTTGTGACGGAAGAGAAAACACACTGGAAAGTTGACGACAAGAACTTTATTTCTCAGAATAAACAAGAATTATGACAAAATGTCTGAAAATGCAGAGAATGAACAAAATCACATCTTTCAAACTCTCAAAGCCTGATGAGTGAGAGACAGAGTAAACGTCCACCACATCCTCAGATGTCGTCTGATCGAGCTTCTCAGGAGCATCTTTACCTGAGGCAAATGCAATTCCGGGGCGCGTTAGAGCGAGGGCAGCACAAGATTTTCGCGATGCCCACACAGATTAGAGCTAAAATGCCAAGCGCTGTAAACACTATGCCTGCAATCTGACCTCGAGTGAAAAAAGGTGTAGCTGGACAAAGAAGAGAAACAAAAGTGACACTGTTAGTGCGACTGAAGCTTTTCCATCCACATGTTTGGACAATGGTCACAGGCTTTATTCTGCTAAAGTCTCTCTTCACTAAACTGTTGGCTCTCGTGTTGTTGCCTGTGGACCTACAGACTGATCCATGTCGGGCATTTTTACCAGAGTAAACTATTGTTACTGTGACCATTGCACAAACTGTGTTTCAGATGGTTTAAATAGTTGAACATGTTTGTTCTGGTTACACTTACATGGTGGTTTTGGTTTAATCTCTGTCCTGGAGAAGAAGCTGTGCTGGTCTGTGTGAAGTTCACAGAGGTAAACTCCCTCTTGCTTTGAGCTCAGATCTTTCAGATGCAGGTCACCATATTCTGAAACTCGCTCCACAGCCGTCTTCCAGGACTCAGTGTACGTCACATCATCCTCTCTCTGCGTCAGGATGGTCTGGTGGTAATTAAACGTCCACTTCAGACTCTTCACCGGAGCAGAGGAGTCACTGCAGCGGAGTATCACCGACGAGGACCTCTGCACTGGAGCTGAGGACACATTTATGACATTTATGACAGAGACAGACTCACACTGGAGCTGAGGAGACATAGACAGGTGCAGACTCACAGTAGAGGGTGTAGGTGGCGCTCTTCCAGCTGTTCTCGTTGCTGATGTTGCAGGTGAACTGTTGGGGAGGCTCGAGCTTCATGGAGGCAGAGCTGCTGATGGAGTAGAGCCCATTGTCGTTCTTTACTATCTGTGACGGGGTTTGCTCGGCGGGTTTAGGGCTCCAGCTCACTTTAGGTTCAGGATAAATGTTCTCAGAGCTGCAGATCATATTATTTCCTCTGAGCGATCCCTTCAGCGACTGCACAGGAGCTGAAAAGACAAACTCACTACAGTCACACACTCAGAGACACTATAGAGACTCCAAACCTGCCCAGCCCTCGTCCCAGTTCTGCTTCAGGAACAGAACCATGATCAGGCCTTTTCCCGCTTTAACATTCTGTACATTATCTATACTGGGCGACGCGGTGGCAGAGTGGATAACGCTCTGACCTCACAGAAAGAAGGTTGTGGGTTCGACAACCAATAATACTGTGGTCAGACTGGACAGCGTCAAAACGTCTAATTTTGTGCAGAATATTTTCAAAGCTGATGTCCTAACAGGCGCTCTTAATGCCCCAACGCGCGTCGAGGGACAAAGAACACTCTTCTTTGCGTTCCCGCTTGTTTGTAAAAGTATTTGTTTTGCCCTAGGACAGATTACTGAGAGAGAGACTGTCTCTGTCCTCCTCCAGTGTCACGTCCTACAGCAGGTTTAAACATGAGAGACTGTCTCTGTCCTCCTCCAGTGTCACGTCCTACAGCAGGTTTTAACATTTGGAATAGATCCATGTGAGGCTTTGTCAGTCCAGATCAGGTCCATGTGGTTTGTTTTATTAGGCAGATTTTCAGAGCAACGAGCGACCAAACCTTTAAAAAAAGACCTAAAAACAAGCGACCTTTTGTTATAAAAGTTATTAAATGACTTCAGTCCTTACCTCTTGATGTGAGGCAGAGCAGTGTCACTACGTCACAGGAGAGCAGTGTCTGATTGGTGGATATTGGTGTTCATCTCTTGAAAGTTCAGCAGAGCCCAACTCTGGCATCGACGCCTGATGAGGCCAAAGCGTCCGCCGCTGGACGCCTCAAGACGCAGGTTTACATCAACTTAACATGTATGATTGGACGCTCCGACGCTGTCCAGTTTGAACGCAGCATAACATGCAGGTGACTTATTGACTCTTTATGCTCTGGTCAATAAGTATTTGTAGTGTTTATGTACGTACATATAAAGCATTCTACTTTAAGGTTCAGGTTAGAGGGTTAGTTTGGAGAGTTAGGTTTAGGGTAAGAGGCTGGGTATACATTATACCTATGAATGTCCTCACTTTTATGCATGTTCAAGAATATGTGTGTGCACTGAACACAGCTGATTGGCTGACTTTGAGAACAGAAATACTAAAGCCTGAAACAGAACAGGAAGCTCTCACAGACAGAAAGACTTTTGTCCAGTTTTGTGTGGAAATTCGCTTCGCCGCGGTGATTTGCACATTTAAATCTGCAGAAGTGTTTGTTCATCAGTCGTTTGTAACGGCCTGTCTTTACAAAAATAGAACAGAGAGCAGATCCAGACCTGGTTCTTGTCCTGATGCGATGCTCCAGGTCCAGAGCAGCAGCAGCTTCCACAGCTTCATCTGAAACACAAACAAAACAGAATCACATTTCTACATTTCTTTACTTTTCTGCAGTCTCACTAACGTCATGCTCACATTCAGTAACTGTACATGGGTCTGGAGTCATTAACGTCACGCTCACATTCAGTAACTGTACGTGGATCTGGAGTCACTAACGTCACGCTCACATTCAGTAACTGTACGTGGATCTGGAGTCAGTAACGTCACGCTCACATTCAGTAACTGTACGTGGATCTGGAGTCACTAACGTCACGCTCACATTCAGTAACTGTACGTGGATCTGGAGTCATTAACGTCACGCTCACATTCAGTAACTGTACGTGTGGTTCTGCAGAGCTGCTGTTTGTGACTTATGTTTGAATGATTGAGCTTCTCAGTGTAGAGGCACAGAAACCTCTACACGCTGACAGGTTTTCTGTGACTCTGCTGGTGTGTGTATAATGTGTAACTCTGCTGGTGTGTGTGTGTATAATGTGTGTGTATAATGTGTGTGTGTCCGCCCTGGGGTGTGTGCGTAGGTTGAGGTTTGGAATCATTTGCAGAAACAGCAGCATCAGTGCTTTTGTGTCTGGTGCTGTCATGTAAAAGGCAGATATCATATAACCAACACGATTTCGACACATCCAGACTTTGGCTCCTTGGGGCGTGGCCCACGCTCTTGGGGCGTGGCCTCACCTGACGTTTTCCCGCGCAATTGGGCTATTTTAAGAAAATAGTTTCAGGACAAAATACAACTGCGTGGGTTGTGGTTTTCTTGGGCTATTTTTAAAATGCATGAGGCTTGAGAACTAGGCTAACGACATTCAACTGCTGTTCACTGCTGCAGCCCTGAAGCCGCTTACGTCTGAATGAAGCTCACGTCTGAATGAAGCTCACGTCTGAATGAAGCGCTGTCCCGCGCTCTTACAGCAGCTACGAGTGCAAGCCACCCCGCCCCCCGAGGTCAAGAGTTCAGAGGGACGAGCAGCAGTGGCTGGCGCTGTGAGCAGGACAAATTATTTTTAATATTAATAATAATAATAATAATAATAATAACTAGAGTGGAGGAACCAACACTAAAGTTTGTAAAATTACACTTTTCTAGAGGATTTCAGAGTTTCTAGTGGAAGTCAACGGGACAAAATGGCTCCAACAGAACAAGAGACAAAACTACAAACTGCTTCTGCACAAAACTACAAAATCATCCAAGAGTCTAAACATGTCCAAGGCTGGAAGAAAAGCTCCAAACAAATCCACTTTAGATTCACATTTTTACCTCTGACAATCTGATTTTTACAAAAGAATCAAACCAACACAACACAAGTGAGTCACAGCTTTAAACAAAACAAGTAACAGGAGATTAGGACACAAAGGTTAAACACTGTTAAAGTTCCTGTAGATTCAAGTTCATTAAGTTATCACTTAAGTTTATTTGTGTAACATGATTTAGTTTTACCAGGAGTCTCTTTGAAAAACAACCACAAATGTGTCATATCTGCACACTTAATATCCTTGCTCTGATTCATGTGATTTTAGACAAACACACTTTATGTTTTGCAGTTATTAACACCTCATTCTTATCTCTATAAAAGTTTGAATGAAAGATGTATAAAGCAGATCTGTCTCACCTCTGATGCAGCGTCGGTTCAGCTCCAGTCTCTCTTTCTCGTCTGTGTATCTGACGTTTGTGTGATAAAAGTCTGATCAAACTCATTAAATACAAGTCTCTCTGCAGCTCCGCCCAACAGTTCTCTGGA
This sequence comes from Mugilogobius chulae, assembly GCA_038363315.1. Lineage (NCBI taxonomy): Eukaryota > Metazoa > Chordata > Actinopteri > Gobiiformes > Gobiidae > Mugilogobius > Mugilogobius chulae. The sequence continues at coordinate 3,120,934 of CM076405.1, read as the reverse complement.
AATTCAGCTGAAATAAATAATGTTCTGTTCATTCCTCTCATGTGCACACTTGTTGTAGCACACACATGCTGAAAACAACACAGCACAGGCCTAGTTTTAATGAATGATTTTATTTACATGTCCCTTTTACACTGACAGACGTCCTCCAGAGTAGCCCCTCCTGTCCACTCAGTTCAACCCACCACAAGTCTACTGAGCACTGGGTTTGTAACTGGCATGTAAAAAGAGAAAATCAGGTAAACTGTGATAGTAATAAGACAGTTGTAATAAGCTCGGTGCTCATTTACAGTTTGGGCGGCAGGACTTTCGCCTTCGTCAGAGGTGAGTCTGGTGTTGTGACGTCTCTCTGATAGAATCTTCACAGACGTGGCCAGTTTGACAGATTTATCAGACTGACCACGTCTGCCCCAGGCCTGGTGAAAGTCTCTGGAGAAGTGAGTCTCATGTGTGAAGGAACGGTTCCGCAGGTCCTTCCTTCCTGCTGCTGTCAGACTGTACAACGAACACTGTTAACTCTGGACATCATTACATTTAATCTTGTGCAATACTGTGTTACCATGGAAACATCTCTGATACAACTCACTCGTGTCACTTTATCTGATAGTATTATTACCTCTATTTACACCTCCTTCATAAACATAGTCATACTTATACCTCATATTTATTACTGGTTATTTATTCTGTTCATCTGCTGCAGTTGTACATAATCATAGTCATATATTGTACATAATACTATATACTATATACTGATGCCACTTTATCTATTTATCCTGTCATATCCTGCACTGTGCCATAGCAAACATTTATTGTAAATAAGAGTCTTTTCACTATTGTATCTTACATATTTTAAGTCTATTTTATTTCTATTATCTTGTTTGATTGCATGTTTCTATTTTCTCTGCTGTTCTTAAAATGCGCGTTGCAACACTGGAATTTCCCCATTGTGGGACAAATAAAGGATATCTTATCTTATTATCTTAAAGAAAAAGCTCCTTCGACTGTTGTTGGTCTTTGTGCCTCGCTTCCTGATCTAAATAGCCTCTCGTATCCATCGTTTATTTTCCAATTATTTTTGCGCTGTCCCAGTCCATGATGTGGTTTTCTCTTTGCAATAGTCGGATATGGCGGATTTTAAGTTTTCCTGTGTTGCTTTGTCTTTCTCTGCTCTTGTTAAACGTCCTTGTGTTTCTTTTTGGTGTTCCTTTCTTCTTGTGTGGAATGCTCTGCCGGTCTCTCCAATGTAGGTTTTATTGCACGAGGTCAGTCTGACAAATCTGTCAAACTGGCCACGTCTGGGAAGATTCTGTAAGAGAGACGTCATAACACCAGACTCACCTCTGACGAAGTCTTGCTGCCCAAACTGTCAGGTAAATGAGCACCGAGCTTATTACAACTGTCTTATTAAAAAACCTCCTTTTCCTCACCTCCTCTTCCTCATCTCCTCTTCCTCACCTCCTCCTCTTCCTCACCTGCTCCTCACCTCCTCTTCCTCACCTCCTCCTCTTCCTCACCTCCTCCTCTTCCTCACACGTGTGGGTCCGTCAGACGTGTGGGTTCGCCAGACGGTCATCAGACAATAAGTATTATTATTAGTATTACCTCGTTCATATTTGTTTTACACTTTAAACACTGTTGCTTTCTGAACTTTCTCAACCTTTTTCATCTGAACCTGTGGAGCCAGTTTTTACCTCCGACTTCTGCGGAAACTCATCACATTTGCATTTCTCACACGCTCACACAAGTCCATATGGATTATTGACTAAACATTTCATTGTGTTTTCATTGTGCTGAGCTAAAACTGAACATGAACAGTGTCCTTTTATTGTGGCCAGTCTGTGATTCATCAGGACGAGAACGTGGAGAGAAGAGTTTATTCAGCGTAGGAACGGGAGAACCTCTGTGTTAAAGCTACAGATGTTTATTATGTTCTGAGGAGGACTGTGACCTTAAAAGTACAGATGTTTATTATGTTCTGAGGAGGACTGTGACCTTAAAAGTACAGATGTTTATGTTCTGATGAGGACTGTGACCTTAAAAGTACAGATGTTTATTATGTTCTGACGAGGACTGTGACCTTAAAAGTACAGATGTTTATTATGTTCTGACGAGGACTGTGACCTTAAAAGTACAGATGTTTATTATGTTCTGACGAGGACTGTGACCTTAAAAGTACAGATGTTTATTATGACGAGGACTGTGACCTTAAAAGTACAGGTGTTTATTATGTTCTGACGAGGACTGTGACCTTAAAAGTACAGATGTTTATTCTGACGAGGACTGTGACCTTAAAAGTACAGATGTTTATTATGTTCTGACGAGGACTGTGACCTTAAAAGTACAGATGTTTATTATGTTCTGACGAGGACTGTGACCTTAAAAGTACAGATGTTTATTATGTTCTGACGAGGACTGTGACCTTAAAAGTACAGATGTTTATTATGTTCTGACGAGGACTGTGACCTTAAAAGTACAGATGTTTATTATGTTCTGACGAGGACTGTGACCTTAAAAGTACAGATGTTTATTATGTTCTGACGAGGACTGTGACCTTAAAAGTACAGATGTTTATTATGTTCTGACGAGGACTGTGACCTTAAAAGTACAGGTGTTTATTATGTTCTGACGAGGACTGTGACCTTAAAAGTACAGGTGTTTATTATGTTCTGACGAGGACTGTGACCTTAAAAGTACAGGTGTTTATTATGTTCTGACGAGGACTGTGACCTTAAAAGTACAGATGTTTATTATGTTCTGACGAGGACTGTGACCTTAAAAGTACAGATGTTTATTATGTTCTGACGAGGACTGTGACCTTAAAAGTACAGATGTTTATTATGTTCTGACGAGAACTGTGACCTTAAAAGTACAGATGTTTATTATGTTCCGACGAGGACTGTGACCTTAAAAGTACAGATGTTTATTATGTTCTGATGAGAACTGTGACCTGGCAGACTGGATCCAGACTGTGACCTCTGACCTGCAGCGTGGAGGTTCCACAGGGCACTGTCCTCGCGCTCGTTCTCTTCACCCTCGACACTTCAAACTCAACAGACACGACACAAACGGGTTCTCAGAGGTTTCAGCGTGAAATGTGGCCAAACAATTGACCTTTCGCCGAGCCCCGCCCTCCTTAGTTACTGTTGCTACGTCCGTCAAATATGATAGACTGCCATAGACTTCAATGAGAAAAAGAAGAACTCCTGTTCACGTTAGTGACTTTTTAAAGCAATTTTTCCGCGATATCCTCTAGATCGAGACAAAAGGGGTTCACTGTGCAGCGGAGGGATTTATTCAAAACATTAAAATACGCACCGGAGGAATATAACTCCTATGGAGGCTAATGCTACTGGTCTCAAGCTAAATCAGAGAAACCCATGAATTTTAACGTTATAATACAACAAGCACAGCCTTGTCCTGCTCTTGCACTGCCGGGTAAGTTTGCTTTCTTATGTAAAGGTCTATTTTTCCCTATTGCAAGAATATTGTTCATTTACGAGGCTATGTTAGCGAGCTAAACCTAGTGTTGGCTAAAGCTAAGAGGCTAGCTAAACTTAGCAGCTTAGAGCGTAACTTCTGCAGTTATATCCTCGTCATGGTATAACTTGGGCCTAGTTTGTGTTTTTGCCTCTAGATCTAACAACACAGTCAGTCCATAGCTATAGTTAAACATTAGTTTTACCTTTGAGCAGACATTTGTTCGATATATGTAGCTGGTAGAGGAGCTGTCCCGAGCCGCCCGCTCTGTTTAATCCATTGTAGGCACTGCTCCAGTTGTTTTCGGCTTTAGAAATGAAAAAAATGCAACTCCTCCGGTCAATATTTCGGGGTATCTGCGGTCCGGTTTACATAAACCGTAGGCGCATCGCTTCACCATCATGCTTGGAGCTCAAGATTTGACGGACCTTATTTACATAGCAACGGTTGCTACGATGTTTGATTGGACAAGAGCCGTTTTGGGGCGGAGCTCGGCGAAAGGTCAATTCAGGCAAAACTGGCAGAAATCGTCCTCATGTGAAGGTTTGAAAAGCTGTAGTTACCATAGTGATTATCAAAGAAAGAAACATTTGTGCTTAAAATAAAGACAAGAGTGTTTACTTCAAAATGATGCAAATCATAATAGTTTAACATATGATTTAAGAACATGACCTAAGCTAACATACCACACAGAAGACTACATTACCCATCAGTCCCTCTGCCTCTGGACCAAAGAGCACTGCTCCCTCCCACAAGATAAGACAACTGTGAAAACCTCTGTGCATGTAACATATGCACACATATGCACATATGCATATTATACAAATGAATATTTATAGTAAGACACTAATAAATCATTTCGTTTTATTTCATTATCTATAACACGTTTAGTTTGTGATCATATTTTAAAAACTAAAACCGTTAATACATGTTCATTTTGTATTTTAGTTTAATTACAAAAAATAAAAGTGTTTTTTTCAGTTTGTCCGTGAAGGTTGCGTGAGCCTCCTGCGCATGCGCAGAAGCAGCCGGCGCTCGCGGAGAGCTGCCGTGACAAACTTCTTTTTCCAGACTCCTGCCGTGGTTTTGTGGAGAAAAGAACCGTCCGTGAGTAAAAGTGTGTTTGTGATGAAAGTTAAGAGATAAACGGGGCATTAGCTTGTATCTGTGACACTTTACTGACGTTAGCTTCTTTAGTTTGAGTGAAAACGTCACTGAAGTGTTTTTACTCGTTTTGGCTCGTCTTTCAGTTCATCTCATTTAACTCAATAAAACGTGTTTATTCTGTTCAGTACTTTGAGTTTGAGAGCAGTTTTATTCACTCTGACGATTTTACTGTGAATTATTTCTCGACAGAAAAATAAAAGTGACGTTTTAGCTCAAATTTTAGTTGTTTAGCATTTCAGTTCAAACTGTTCCTGGTTTATAAAAACGCGATTTAATGTTATATTCCAAGATTAACGTTAAATTTAACCGAACAAAAGTGTGGTTATCGGTTACTATGGTAACTCCTACCGCAGTAGCAGGGCCACTGAGCATGCACAGTGAAACCGAGACGAACTGGGACAGTCGGATCCAACCAATGACCGGGTAAAAATTATCACTTCAGGGACGTTTACAACTATGGAAGCTGTAAGGGATTGTGTAGATTTTATTTTGGACTATATCCGGTTGAGCATTGTGACTTCCTGTGCTTGTTACCGGAAATGTTTAAATAAGCATGGCGGGGACAGAGGGAGGAATGAATAGTCGTGTTCAAGATGGTCAAGGCGGTGCAGTCGGCTCGAGGCGTTAAGGGGGGTCGGGTCTGACGACAGTACTGTCCGTAGCACTGATTGATCTCTCGCGCTGTCATCTGACCCGACCCCCCTTAACGCCTCGAGCCGACTGCACCGCCTTGACCATCTTGAACACGACTATTTATAGCGCCTAGCTGGAATGGGGGAAATAAGGTAATTTTTATTTGTGAAACGGTGATTTTCTCTTTGTAAACATTGTTTTAATATAATGGTGTTTTGTAATTTCCAGCTCTTACGGTGGTATTGTGTAACTTTAAATAAACGGAAAAGGACACATCCACTTGTACGCTATATCTTTCCACTGGCTGGGACGCTACAGTAAGAGCTTTTCCGACTTACGAAGGCGGCTGTTGTGCCTGGGTGAATCATGAACCCGCGTTAGCTTGTGGTGAAGTGGCGGTGGATAGCCAAGCAGTGAAAGACACCCAGACACCGGCTGTACGCAGAGAAACGTGGTTGGAGCAGACAGACGGACGGACGCACGCACAGGTGCAGAGAACGGACTTTGCAAGGTACTTTGAGGCCAAGCTGAAGAGTTAAACAGACAAGAAAACGTAACTGGTGGATTGTTTGGAATATTTACCACGTGCTTAATTTGACATTCCTGACGGATTACGTGATTTATTTGAAACAAAAATTACATTTTCTTGTCTGAAGCCAAAATATAATAAAATAAAATGGAGCAAGGGGTGCAAGCAAACGAAGAGTCTATCCTTGCTAAAACACTAGAGGAACAAGACAAGCTGTTTCTGGCCTCCTATGATAAATGGAAGCTTTCTGTTCGTGAATTGAGGAAAACGTTGAAGACTTGCTTGTCTGAAGAAGCTGTTTGGCAGTTAATTGATGTCTTAAAGGAGAAAAGCAATGTTGTCATGAACCTTTTTGAAGAATTTAGAAATGTGGCAACTCCATCTGTGGAGATGAGGAGACGTGTGGATACGTGCCAAGCTGTCACATCTGAATTTTTGTCCATTGCATATAATAGAGCGATAGATGAGGATTTGATGAGGAAAGAGAGCAGGGAAGAATGCATGAGCTATTGTCACGTGAATATGCCCGCTCAGTTTATGGGTCAGATGCTTCCATTTCTAGTCATTGTCACTCAAACAGAGAATCCACTGCCTCACTGATAGCCAAAAGAGCTGAAGCTGCTGCTGAGCTTGCAGCAAAAAAGGTTAATTATGAATTGCTTATCGAGGTAGAAAGAAGGAAGACCATGATAAGGGAACTAGAAGAACAACAAAGAAGAGAATTGGAGAAACAGAAACATGCTTTGGAAGAACTGCAAGCTGAGGGAGAAATCAGAGCGGCTGAAATAAAATTAAACTTTTTAAATGAGGAGATGAAGGAATGTCACACTGATGTAATTGACAATAAACCGGACATTCCTACTGATTCTGGTGCTGCTGAAGCACTAACTTCTCACTCTGCCATCTGTTCTCATCACCCTGAACCAGCTACAGTCTCTCTTTCAAATCAGCCAAGATTCCTAGCGGTTAAAGCCCCTGCATCACATGCACCTGCTTTTGCCAAAATGCCTACACATTATACAACACAAACATCTGACAGTCATCCTGTAAATGGTAGTGCAGAGGCCTCTGTTGATCCATCTACAACTTCTGAAATTGCTGCTGTAGTACAAATGTTTCAGGACAACATTGTGTTGAGTCGACTCCCGATGCCTGAGCCCTTTGTTTTTACTGGGTAATCCTATCCATTTCATCGAATGGAAGGCTGCTTTCAAGGCTCTTATCAGTAGGAGGACAATAGATCAGTCTGAAAAATTGTATTATCTAAAAAAATATCTTGGTGGATCTGCTAAACAAGTGTTGGAAGGAATATTTTTCCGTGATGATGCTGAAGCCTTTTCAGATGCCTGGAAGAAATTAAATCAAAGATACGGACACCCATTCACTATTCAAAGAGCCTTTCGGGGCAAATTAAATAACTGGCCAAAAATAAATGTTAAGGAAGAAATTATGCAGATTTTTTGAATACATGTTTGGAAGCTATGCCCCATGTCAAAGGATTGGACATTTTAAATGACTGTGAGGAAATCAAAAATTAATCTCTAATTGCCTGACTGGACTACGGTAAGCTGGAACAGGCAAGTGACTTTAAGTTTGCAGGAGAAAAACATTTTTCCAAGTTTCAAGGACTTTGTTACATTCCTTACTTTAGAAGCCGACATTGCCTGCAACCCCATCACTTCTCTTCATGCACTTCATTCAACTAGTTGCAAAAGGATTAAGCTAGACTCAAGTTTTCCTAACAGAACTCTATCCACTCAAAATGTCACTGGTTGAACACTTAACAAACCATTTTGACATACAAAATATTTCTTGTCAGTTCTGTAAGGAAGATGGTCACCAAATATATACATGTTTCAAATTTAAGAAATTATCTGCTGAAGAACGTCGTGTCTTTGTCAAGGAAAATGGATTATGCTATGGTTGTCTCAGTCAGGGACATAGTGTCAATAAATGTAAGCGGCGACATTTGTGTGAGAACTGTGGAGGTAGGCATCCTACTGTCCTCCTTAATGAGCACTTTGTAAGGGAAGATGTTGATCATGACCAGGCTTTATGATCTATAATTTCTTAAAACAAATGCAATAATTTTTATGTACAGGTAAATGTAAATTTGTAATCACTCGATCTTAAACTCGTGATTGGGGGAGTGTAAGGGATTGTGTAGATTTTATTTTGGACTATATCCGGTTGAGCATTGTGACTTCCTGTGCTTGTTACCGGAAATGTTTAAATAAGCATGGCGGGGACAGAGGGAGGAATGAATTATAGCGCCTAGCTGGAATGGGGGAAATAAGGTAATTTTTATTTGTGAAACGGTGATTTTCTCTTTGTAAACATTGTTTTAATATAATGGTGTTTTGTAATTTCCAGCTCTTACGGTGGTATTGTGTAACTTTAAATAAACAAAAAAGGACACATCCACTTGTACGCTATATCTTTCCACTGGCTGGGACGCTACAGAAGCTCTGACAAAAACCTGCTGTTTGTAAGTTTAGTTTTTTCAGTTTTAAAATAGTTCCGTCTTGTGTGATTGGCTGCACTCACAGGCGAGGCTGTAAGTCCCATGTAACTTTGAATTTGAAGACACTTTTTACAAGTCAAGTCACTGCTAATGTGACAAAAATGTTTGAGATTTAACATAAAGAAAACACTAGCATTAATTCACTTCTCCAAACATCTTGCTTTGTGCTTTAAACCCGTCTGACTTCCACAGACACTGGACTGAACCTGCACATGACGTAACCTTTGTTTCTTTACAAAACGAAGGTGTCTGCTTTGAGCTCCTGTGATGCTGCTGCGTTCAGGTGTCATGGCGCCCCCACCTGGTCCTGGGACGTAGCTGCAAATGGTCAATACAAGATGAAAACATTTTAGTTCAAAATACAGCCTTGTTTGTTTGAAATGTTCTGCAAAGTAACTTCCATTCTACCTCTTCTGCTGCCACAGGGTTAAGTCCTGCTTCCTCTCAACAAATACTATAAATACAAGTACAAGTACAAGTACACGTGTTGGTAGAGAAGACGTGTTTCTGTTCAGCCTGTTTCTGTAAAAGTTTGATCTTTTCTTTTGTCTGTTTAAAGGATTTTGTTCCTGCTGCTTGTGACCATTTCATCCACACTGGACCTGGATCTGGACCTGGACCTGCTCTGGACCTGGACCTGGACCTGCTGTGAACCTGGACCAGCTCTGGACCTGGACCTACTGTGGACCTGTACCAGCTCTGGACCTGTACCAGCTCTGGACCTGTACAGCTCTGGACCTGTACCAGCTCTGGACCTGGACCTACTGTGGACCTGTACCTGCTCTGGACCTGTACCAGCTCTGGACCTGTACCAGCTCTGGACCTGCTGTGGACCTGGACCTGCTGTGGACCTGGACCTGCTGTGGACGGAGCTGCGTTGTTGGGGACTAAGACGACACAAGGTGCCTGGGTTTCCGTGAGGGATTAAAAGTCGACAGGCTGAACTACTGTTTTTTCTGGATTATAAATCACACTCATTTGCAAATTAAATAGATTTAAAAAAAAAAAAATGTCTGAATAACTATGAATACATTAGGAGTCTGGCTCTTCCTGCTTCTCAAACACAGAGAGAGACAAATGTTCTTCCATCAGAGACGTAACACTGTGAGGTTCAGACACTTGTGTGAGTGTGGAGAGAATATTTATAAAACCCAGAGACTGCAGTTTCATGAACCCCACTCATCTCAAAATTATTTACCCAAAAAAGTGTGACTTATGGTTTTCATTTCACTAATTTCACTAAAATAAAGTTAAGATTTTTATATTTAAAGGGCAAAATGTTATTCTAAAATGATTTCCTAAACAAAAACACAGCTGAAGTTTTGTCTGTGATACTGTTTGTTCTGAAAGTTCCTGATCTGTGATAAGTGGATCTTTAGGATCTTCTGTTCTGTTTTTAAGTCTATAAACCGTCCATTTGTGCAGCTGCAGCAGATCAGACAAGCTTGATCTTAGTGTTTCCTCTATATAGTAGATGGAACTCCAACTTCCCACGTCAATTCTTGACTAAAGTAGTGCCCTTATTACAATAGGATAAGTTGTCTTTGAACAACTCTATTCTATACACCATTATATGCACAAATCCACTAAAATGTACTCCCCAACACCCCCCATTGCCCCCCTACACACCTCCACCTCGCCCCAGGTGAGGCCACGCCCCCAGGACATGTCCTGTCTCCTGATCGCTCCATAGAAATCATGGGAAACTGTGGCTTACTCTCCACACAGGCCACGCCCTCTCCACACCTCCAGTTCACCATGAAAGGTGACTCATGAATAATATTTAATAGACACGAGGCGATAATCAGTGGGTTTGACACACGGAAAGACAGAGAGGAGGAGTCAGAGGGAAGAGGGAGGAGTCCGAGGGAAAGAGGGAGGAGTCCGAGGGAAAGAGGGAGGAGTCCGAGGGAAAGAGGGAGGAGTCCGAGGGAAAGAGGGAGGAGTCAGAGGCAGAGAGGGAGGAGTCAGAGGGAGAAGAGGGAGGAGTCAGAGGCAGAGAGGGAGGATTCAGAAGGAGACGCAGCAGCTGCCTTGTCACATGAGGTTTATTACTAATAAATACTGTTTCTGCTTCTCCGGGACAAAAAATGTTTCACAATACAAACACAGATTTTTATTTATTTAGTGCATCCAAAACATCTGGGCTAAACAACTAAAAGCTTTTATTCACATAAATTTTGGTCAAGGTTCCACAGAGCATAAACCATAATTTCATTGCCGCTGCCCCCAATACGCACGTGATGCAGAGCGCGTAGGGCACCGCCTGCTCTGGGGGGCACCAAGCCGAGCTGTGCTGTCCCGCGTGCTGAATTCACGAGGACAGAAGAGTCTGGTCTAGATGCATGCAACATGTTCTACAACTGATAAGCTCTAAGCCAATCTTCATTTCATGTCAATAAGGCACATATTGGGCCAGTTACAAGGAGAAACAACTGATAGATTAAAGCGCGCGTGTGAAAAACATTGTGACGGAAGAGAAAACTTCACTAGAAAGTTTGAAGACAGGAAATGCATTTCTCAAAATAAACGAGAAAAATGACACAATGTTTGAAAATGCAAAAAAAGAACAAAATCACATTTGTCAAACTCCCAAAGCCTGATGAGTGAGAGAGACAGGATAAAGGTGCACCGCAACCTCAGATTTCGTCTGATCGAGCTTCATTAGGCAAATCTACAGTACAAAACAGAAAAAAAGAGCCAACAACAGATGTGGAGGATGCCAAATAAACCGCCAAACACTGCGCCTGCAATCTCACCTGGAGTGAGAGGAGCTTTAACTGGACAAAGAAGAGAAACAAAAGTGACACTGTTAGTGCGACTGAAGCTTTTCCATCCACATGTTTGGACAACGGTCACAGGCTTTATTCTGCTAAAGTCTCTCTTCACTAAACTGTTGGTTCTTGTATATAGACCTCCAGACTGATCCAGAGGAAATCACAACAGGATTAATGTCGGGCATTTTTACCAGAGTAAACTATTGTTACAGTGACCATTGCACAAACTGTGTTTCAGATGGTTTTAAATAGTTGAACATGTTTGTTCCGGTTACACTTACATGGTGGTTTTGGTTTAATCTCTGTCTTGGAGAAGAAGCTGTGCTGGTCTGTGTGAAGTTCACAGAGGTAAACTCCTTCTTGCTCTGAGCTCAGATCTTTCAAATACACGTCACCAGACTCTGAAAGTCCCTCTAGAGACGTCTTCCAGGACTCAGGGTACATCACATCAGCTCCTCTCTGCGTCAGGATGGTCTGGTTGTACTTAAACGTCCACTTCAGACTCTTCACAGGAGCAGAGGAGTTACTGCAAGCGAAGTTTCACTGATGAGGACCTCTTCACTGGAGCTGAGGACACATTTAAGACATTTATGACAGAGACAGAGGAGCTGCAGCAGGACAGACTGACCCCGAACTCACGGAGGTTCACCTCAACTTGGGAGATTATGGTTCTGGTGTGTGTATGAATGGTTGGTGGTGGTCAGAAGGGCTGATGGCGCAAAATGGCAGCCTCGCTTCTGTCAGTCTGCCCCAGGGCAGCTGTGGCTACAATAGTAGCTTACCACTACCCAGTATGGAATGAATGAATAATGCAGAATGTGAAGCGTCTTGTGTGTCATGAAAAGCGCTGTATAAATTCAATGCTTTATTATTATTATTATTATTATTATTATTACGTGATCACTGGCACATGTAGATGTAAACAAAGAACACTTTGCCGCCGAGTTTGAGCTGATTTCACATCAGTTTCCTTTTCTGTATATTTTTCGCCGCACAATGGGTAAGCACGGAAGGTTTATTTACATCCTGTGTGTTATATAATCGTCTATATGTCGAGTTTTGACGATTTTGTATTATTAGTGGTAACCTCACCAAAAAGGGCTTTGGAGCGCTCCAGCGTCCGGCCAAAATTTGAAACCAATGAAACGTTTTCGGAATGCCGGTGTTCTGTCGATATAGGACTCCCGTCGAGATGGGACCCCTCACTAGCTTTTTGTGACTGTGCGTGACGTAGCAAGCTTCCCGCGGTAAATAGTTTACAATTAATTAGGCTTAGGATTGGGGCTTGGATGAGGGTTAGCAAAAGTAATTTGAAAATTAAAAAATTGTTTTTCTATAGCACTAACTTTAAACAAGGGAGGGTCCAATCTCGACGGGGAGTGCCATCTCATAGAACACCGGATTGGCCGTACCGGAGACACCAGACTGGACTGTAGCCATGTGAGTCACTCTCTGACTTTTCAAGTTAAGTAAAGGCTCTGGTGGCTGCACCGGAGTTGGACTGGATGCAGTGTGAGCCCGGGTTTACACTGAAACTGAGGAGACACACAGATACTGAAGCAGGTCAGCTGCAGACTCACAGTTGAGGCTGTAGGTGGCGCTCTTCCAGCTGTTCTCGGTGCTGATGTTGCAGGTGAACTGTTGGGGAGCCTCAAGCTTCATGGAGGCGGAGCTGTTGATGGAGTAGAGCCCATTGTCGTTCTTTACTATCTGTGACTGAGTTTGGTGGGCGGGTTTAGGGCTCCAGCTCACTTTAGGTTCAGGATAAATGTTCTCAGAGCTGCAGACCATAACTTCTCCTCTAAACTCTCCCATCAGTGACTCCACAGGAGCTGAAAAGAGAAACTCACTACAATCACACACTCAGACGCTAAAGAAACACAAAAGAGACACTAAAAGCCTCAAAACCTGCCCAACCCTCGTCCCTGTTCACAACAGTCATTTAGCTTCAGCAACATAAACGTTCCATGATCAGGACTACTCTTGCCTTTTCCCAGCTTAGAATTCTGTATATTATCTATGAGCCTTTATTGCTCTGAGGGGTCTGAGGTTCTCCCTCTGAATAATTAATTAAAAAAAAAAAAAAATAAGTGCACTATCCTTCATATCCTTCCATACTATCCTATCATTTGAAATAGTTGTAGTGGGGGGGGGGGGGGGGGGGAGCCAGCAGGGCTCCAGACTGTGAGCAAATACTCGCATTTTGCGGCTATTTTTGGCCCCAGTGCGAGTATTCTTTTCAGCCACTCGCTCTGATGCGAGTAGAAATTAAGATGTATCAAACGGCTTGGTTTCCGTATATTTAAGTCTGGAGCGAGCACATGAGCACAAGCGGGCAGTGTGCCACAACGTAACTTGC
>CM076405.1:3050356-3106103 GCA_038363315.1 Mugilogobius chulae | reverse complement strand
GGCCTCCCGTCTGGTCTTTCCCAGGCGCCCGACTCCCTCGTTTGGTCCCTCGACTCCTCCTCGAGTGCCGCTCGGGCGTTGTCTTTTGTCCTCTGACTCCTTCCTCTCTGTTTTCCTGTGTCAACCCATGATGATTATCGGGCGCTCGTTCTGTATTAAACATATTATTTCCATGAGAGTCAACCTTTTCTGGTAAGCTGAGGTGTGAGGAGGGCTGCCTGTTGGAGAGTAAACACAGGTTTCGCCCAGATTTCCTATTGACGATGCAGGAAGACAATTCCTGGTCGGGGCGGGGTGGCCTCACCTGGCGAGGATGGCGGGTGTTGTAGGGTGGCAATGGGGGGGTGTTGGGGAGTAAGACTTTAAAGTGATTTTGTCAATGAATAATGTGTAGAATAAGTTGTTCAAAGACAACTGTTCTAGTTTGTAAGGGAATACTTTATCGGAAATTGACGTGGGAAGGTTGGGGAGTGTTCCTCTACTAATGAAGACACTAAATCAGCTGTGCTGATCTGCTGCACGCTTGCACAAATGGAGGCGGTTTAAATGACTAAAAACAGAAGAAAAGATCTAAGATCCACTTAATTAACAGGATCAAACTTTCAGAACAAACAGTGTAAGACAAAATCTGGGTCAGCTTGTTTTGTTTAGGAAACGTTGGTTTAGAATAACATTGCCCTTAGAGATATAAAAATCTTGAACTTTATAAGTAATGTGAAATGCAAACCATAATCACAATAACGTTTTTTGGGTAATAATTTTGAAGATGGGGTTCATAATGGGCATCTCTGGTTTTATTTATTTCTCGGCACACTCACCATGTTACTCAAGGGTAGTCGGGCGGGTGAAGAACATTGTCATCGTCCTGGTGTTTTTAGAAGAAGACAGAAGCTGGCGCAGGTATGTTTTGACAGGGGATGGGAGAACGGCAAGCGGGGGGACATTTTTTTTGTGTTAAATCTATTTTAATTTTGCAATGTGTGTTATGGAAAACAGTAGTAGTGGGGGGGCTGTTTAATTGTCAATCGGACCGGCAATTGTGTCGTTTAGTCCCCATCAGCAGCTCATCCCACAGCAGTCATGGTCCACACAGTCCATCCAAAGCAGTCCAGAGGTGTACGAGGTCATAGCTGGTACAAAATTCAGAGGTCAGACAGGTACAGAGGTCCACTCATAGGTCAGTCCAGGAGTCTGTAAAAGTAGGTCAGGACTGGGTATGGTCGCAGACTGAGTACAAACAGAGGAGGGAAGGGTAAAAGGGACGCCTTGTTATCGTAAAAGTTTGGGATCTTTCTTTTGTGTCTGTTTAAAGGATTTTGTTCCTGCTGCTTGTGACCATTTCATCCACACTGGACCTGGATCTGGACCTGGACCTGCTCTGGACCTGGACCTGGACCTGCTGTGAACCTGGACCAGCTCTGGACCTGGACCTACTGTGGACCTGTACCAGCTCTGGACCTGTACCAGCTCTGGACCTGTACCAGCTCTGGACCTGTACCAGCTCTGGACCTGGACCTACTGTGGACCTGTACCTGCTCTGGACCTGTACCAGCTCTGGACCTGTACCAGCTCTGGACCTGCTGTGGACCTGGACCTGCTGTGGACCTGGACCTGCTGTGGACGGAGCTGCGTTGTTGGGGACTAAGACGACACAAGGTGCCTGGGTTTCCGTGAGGGATTAAAAGTCGACAGGCTGAACTACTGTTTTTTCTGGATTATAAATCACACTCATTTGCAAATTAAATAGATTTAAAAAAAAAAAATGTCTGAATAACTATGAATACATTAGGAGTCTGGCTCTTCCTGCTTCTCAAACACAGAGAGAGACAAATGTTCTTCCATCAGAGACGTAACACTGTGAGGTTCAGACACTTGTGTGAGTGTGGAGAGAATATTTATAAACCCAGAGACTGCAGTTTCATGAACCCCACTCATCTCAAAATTATTTACCCAAAAAAGTGTGACTTATGGTTTTCATTTCACTAATTTCACTAAAATAAAGTTAAGATTTTTATATTTAAAGGGCAAAATGTTATTCTAAAATGATTTCCTAAACAAAAACACAGCTGAAGTTTTGTCTGTGATACTGTTTGTTCTGAAAGTTCCTGATCTGTGATAAGTGGATCTTTAGGATCTTCTGTTCTGTTTTTAAGTCTATAAACCGTCCATTTGTGCAGCTGCAGCAGATCAGACAAGCTTGATCTTAGTGTTTCCTCTATATAGTAGATGGAACTCCAACTTCCCACGTCAATTCTTGACTAAAGTAGTGCCCTTATTACAATAGGATAAGTTGTCTTTGAACAACTCTATTCTATACACCATTATATGCACAAATCCACTAAAATGTACTCCCCAACACCCCCCATTGCCCCCCTACACACCTCCCCTCGCCCAGGTGAGGCCACGCCCCCAGGACATGTCCTGTCTCCTGATCGCTCCATAGGAAATCATGGGGAAACTGTGGCTTACTCTCCACACAGGCCACGCCCTCTCCACACCTCCAGTTCACCATGAAAGGTGACTCATGAATAATATTTTAATAGACACGAGGCGATAATCAGTGGGTTTGACACACGGAAAGACAGAGAGGGAGGAGTCAGAGGGAAAGAGGGAGGAGTCCGAGGGAAAGAGGGAGGAGTCCGAGGGAAGAGGGAGGAGTCCGAGGGAAAGAGGGAGGAGTCCGAGGGAAAGAGGGAGGAGTCAGAGGCAGAGAGGGAGGAGTCAGAGGAGAGAGGGAGGAGTCAGAGGCAGAGAGGGAGGATTCAGAAGGAGACGCAGCAGCTGCTTGTCACATGAGGTTTTATTACTAATAAAACTGTTCTGCTTCTCCGGGACAAAAATGTTTCACAATACAAACACAGATTTTTATTTATTTAGTGCATCCAAAACATCTGGGCTAAACAACTAAAAGCTTTTATTCACATAAATTGTTGGTCAAGGTTCCACAGAGCATAAACCATAATTTCATTGCCGCTGCCCCCAATACGCACGTGATGCAGAGCGCGTAGGGCACCGCCTGCTCTGGGGGGCACCAAGCCGAGCTGTGCTGTCCCGCGTGCTGAATTCACGAGTGACAGAAGAGTCTGGTCTAGATGCATGCAAACATGTTCTACAACTGATAAGCTCTAAGCCAATCTTCATTTCATGTCAATAAGGCACATATTGGGCCAGTTACAAGGAGAAACAACTGATAGATTAAAGCGCGCGTGTGAAAAACATTGTGACGGAAGAGAAAACTCACTAGAAAGTTGAAGACAGGAAATGCATTTCTCAAAATAAACGAGAAAAATGACACAATGTTTGAAAATGCAAAAAAGAACAAAATCACATTTGTCAAACTCCCAAAGCCTGATGAGTGAGAGAGACAGGATAAAGGTGCACCGCAACCTCAGATTTCGTCTGATCGAGCTTCATTAGGCAAATCTACAGTACAAAACAGAAAAAAAGAGCCAAAACAGATGTGGAGGATGCCAAATAAACCGCCAAACACTGCGCCTGCAATCTCACCTGGAGTGAGAGGAGCTTTAACTGGACAAAGAAGAGAAACAAAAGTGACACTGTTAGTGCGACTGAAGCTTTTCCATCCACATGTTTGGACAACGGTCACAGGCTTTATTCTGCTAAAGTCTCTCTTCACTAAACTGTTGGTTCTTGTATATAGACCTCCAGACTGATCCAGAGGAAATCACAACAGGATTAATGTCGGGCATTTTTACCAGAGTAAACTATTGTTACAGTGACCATTGCACAAACTGTGTTTCAGATGGTTTAAATAGTTGAACATGTTTGTTCCGGTTACACTTACATGGTGGTTTTGGTTTAATCTCTGTCTTGGAGAAGAAGCTGTGCTGGTCTGTGTGAAGTTCACAGAGGTAAACTCCTTCTTGCTCTGAGCTCAGATCTTTCAAATACACGTCACCAGACTCTGAAAGTCCCTCTAGAGACGTCTTCCAGGACTCAGGGTACATCACATCAGCTCCTCTCTGCGTCAGGATGGTCTGGTTGTACTTAAACGTCCACTTCAGACTCTTCACAGGAGCAGAGGAGTTACTGCAGCGAAGTTTCACTGATGAGGACCTCTTCACTGGAGCTGAGGACACATTTAAGACATTTATGACAGAGACAGAGGAGCTGCAGCAGGACAGACTGACCCCGAACTCACGGAGGTTCACCTCAACTTGGGAGATTATGGTTCTGGTGTGTGTATGAATGGTTGGTGGTGGTCAGAAGGGCTGATGGCGCAAAATGGCAGCCTCGCTTCTGTCAGTCTGCCCCAGGGCAGCTGTGGCTACAATAGTAGCTTACCACTACCCAGTATGGAATGAATGAATAATGCAGAATGTGAAGCGTCTTTGTGTGTCATGAAAAGCGCTGTATAAATTCAATGCTTTATTATTATTATTATTATTATTATTATTACGTGATCACTGGCACATGTAGATGTAAACAAAGAACACTTGCGCCGAGTTTTGAGCTGATTTCACATCAGTTCCTTTTCTGTATGATTTTTCGCCGCACAATGGGTAAGCACGGAAGGTTTATTTACATCCTGTGTGTTATATAATCGTCTATATGTCGAGTTTTGACGTATTTTGTATTATTAGTGGTAACCTCACCAAAAAGGGCTTTGGAGCGCTCCAGCGTCCGGCCAAAATTTGAAACCAATGAAACGTTTTCGGAATGCCGGTGTTCTGTCGATATAGGACTCCCGTCGAGATGGGACCCCCTCACTAGCTTTTGTGACTGTGCGTGACGTAGCAAGCTTCCCGCGGTAAATAGTTTACAATTAATTAGGCTTAGGATTGGGGCTTGGATGAGGGTTAGCAAAAGTAATTTGAAAATTAAAAAAATTGTTTTTCTATAGCACTAACTTTAAACAAGGGAGGGTCCAATCTCGACGGGGAGTGCCATCTCGATAGAACACCGGATTGGCCGTACCGGAGACACCAGACTGGACTGTAGCCATGTGAGTCACTCTCTGACTTTTCAAGTTAAGTAAAGGCTCTGGTGGCTGCACCGGAGTTGGACTGGATGCAGTGTGAGCCCGGGTTTACACTGAAACTGAGGAGACACACAGATACTGAAGCAGGTCAGCTGCAGACTCACAGTTGAGGCTGTAGGTGGCGCTCTTCCAGCTGTTCTCGGTGCTGATGTTGCAGGTGAACTGTTGGGGAGCCTCAAGCTTCATGGAGGCGGAGCTGTTGATGGAGTAGAGCCCATTGTCGTTCTTTACTATCTGTGACTGAGTTTGGTGGGCGGGTTTAGGGCTCCAGCTCACTTTAGGTTCAGGATAAATGTTCTCAGAGCTGCAGACCATAACTTCTCCTCTAAACTCTCCCATCAGTGACTCCACAGGAGCTGAAAAGAGAAACTCACTACAATCACACACTCAGACGCTAAAGAAACACAAAAGAGACACTAAAGCCTCAAAACCTGCCCAACCCTCGTCCCTGTTCACAACAGTCATTTAGCTTCAGCAACAAAACGTTCCATGATCAGGACTACTCTTGCCTTTTCCCAGCTTAGAATTCTGTATATTATCTATGAGCCTTTATTGCTCTGAGGGGTCTGAGGGTTCTCCCTCTGAATAATTAATTAAAAAAAAAAAAAAATAAGTGCACTATCCTTCATATCCTTCCATACTATCCTATCATTTGAAATAGTTGTAGTGGGGGGGGGGGGGGGGGGGGAGCCAGCAGGGCTCCAGACTGTGAGCAAATACTCGCATTTTGCGGCTATTTTTGGCCCCAGTGCGAGTATTCTTTTCAGCCACTCGCTCTGATGCGAGTAGAAATTAAGATGTATCAAACGGCTTGGTTTCCGTATATTTAAGTCTGGAGCGAGCACATGAGCACAAGCGGGCAGTGTGCCACAACGTAACTTGCGTTTAGACTTCATTCATGTCACTCATAATCAGGGCTGCGAGCACATCATTGTGCACGGTGTAAAAGATTGTTTTGGTGTCCTGCTCTTTACGTATTGCACGCAGATCACAGAGGAGAGCAGTAGGTGTTACCATGTGTGTTCGCTCCTCCACTTCTTGTCCTTCTTCGCGCTGCCTGCTTCCACCCCATGTACCTCTTTAGATCTAGTTTATTCCATGGGTCAAAGTAAAACTTTCCGAGCGTCACTGCATGTGACAGAAAAAACACGGTCCAACAAATTATCAAAAGCCATTAATTTCCTCGCGTTCACTTCACTTCACTTCACTTGCCTTCGTTTGCGAGTCAAGTCTATAGAGACGTGATCCAATTCTGTGACATTCGTGACAAACAAAAACATTCTTATAATTTTCTCCCACGGCTGAGGTTTACGCGCAGATTCAGTGCGTGGACAGCCCGGGACAGATACCCGTCCCCTCTGCAGAGCTGTGGAGCTGAGGACACGGGTTTGTGGGAATGCCGTGTGCCAAACTATATTTTAAACAGATAACTCTGCACTCATGCCAAAAACATCACATTTTACAATGTTTGTGCTTCATAAAATAGACCTAACTGTCCATTTCCCATCATAGTGTCTGTACAAATACAAATACTGAAAGCATCTCATTGCAGTTGTGTGAGCTTTTCAATTCTAGCTGTGGCCAAACAATACATTATCAGAACCCTCTAAATGTACACTGTGTCTAAATGAGAACCCCCACTACCTGTGATGATCAGTTTATGCTACTTTTAATTTTTGTGCCAAAGATTTGTATTTAATACTGACCTTTAGAGTAGAGCAACTAAACATTTCTAATGTGATGATGATCAGTGGTGCAGCCCTGTTACTGCTGCTTTTCCTTTCACAAAGTAGCCTATGTACATAGTTATTTTGAAATTTGTATTTTTAAGCATTCATGCTTTGCTTTTTTTTTAGCCAACATACAATTTTGTAGCAAAACAAACTCCTTATTCTAAATTAACACTGCATAGTCAACTGTATTTAATTTAGTTAATAAAAAAAATGGCAATTATCAATTTACGACAAGTCCTTCTAAATTTTCCTGTGCCTTTAAATTGAATCAGTTAGGGGCTACAGTGCTTCTAGTCTGGAGCCCTGGCCAGTGAGCACTGAACACAACTGATAGGCTGACTTTGTGAACAGAAATACTAAAGCCTGAAGCAGGACAGGCCTTTGTATTCCATCTCTCACCTTCCACTTTTAGATGAATGTCTTTTCTAATTAAAGACCGAAAAGCCAAAGTGAAGGCTCGACACAAGTATGTGCCCTCATCGGAGAGTTTGACCTGCGACAGCTGCAGAGATAGATTTCCTCTGGAGACCCAGGGGCGGACTGGCCATAGGTGCATTCTGGAAAAGCACAGAACGGCCGCTCGCTCCATGGGCCGGTGGCCTCTGGTACATTGGCAGCCTGATCAGGAGCAGCGGCCACATCCCCACAGCTGCGCAGCGCTGCAGCCTGGGAGAAGACGGACGCACGTGAAACGAGAGGGAAAGCAAGACAGACAGTCAGGGAGCACTAACCCGTCCTACAGACAGCGGTTGTAGACATTTGAAGAGCGCACGGCTATGAGAGGAGCGCCAGCCCCAGCCGCTGAGTGACAGACGTCTGCACATTGGTCTGATCCTTAACAGCACATAGCGGGAAATCAAACCCCTGGGTACTTTTGGTAACCCTAAAAGTTGTTCTGCATCTCATAAGCAGTTAGCCAGTCTTTATTTCGCATCAATAGGACATATATTCACAAAGTTACGAGCATAAACAGCAGATGAACTCATACGTCTCTTAATCACGTAATTTACCGCGACGTATTTACGGCGGCGAAGAACAGCGCATTTCTCTAGACTTTGAAGGTGCATTGTGCCTTTTTAAAACACACAAAGCACGAGGTTATCTGTTCTGACTAAAGTTTCAGACTTTAGTATTTCTGTCACAGTCTACAAGTGTCAGGATGCAGCTTATCAGGCGTCTGTGTTTCCTGAGCACTGGAAGGAGAGAGAGAGAGCAGGGCCGGAACACAGAAGGAAGAGCAGGGGGACACAGAGGGCTGGGGCCCCACTGAGAAATACACCAAATAGAAAATAAAAATGCACAAAAACCCAATTTGAATCTTGCTGAGGAATGTAAACATTATGGGACAAAATAACACATAAAATAACTTTTGTAAAATATCACATTTGTTGGTCTAAAATTCCCCCAGATTAAAGCAAACTACATCTAGATTTCAGATTTTCAGATCATCCTACCATCAGAGCTACTCTTTAGTCTATTTATATATTTTGAACTCTGTAAAGGACTATTATTTATTGTCTTACAAAACAACCACTAGGGGGCACCAAATGCAATCTTGCTGACCTGCTTACAGTTTAATAATAAGACTATTCACTTCAGGTTATCTGAATCTATAAAAACAAGTCTAAAACTCACCAAATTACAGGAAATTACACCTGTTTTTTTCAAAATTTTCTCGGGGGAGGGCCCCCAAACCCCCAGACCAAGGAGGCAATTTATGCTCAAACTTGATGCCAATTGTTTACAATACTACCCACAGTTTACTATTTATGTGACAAGAGAATTAAATTAAATGAGCTATATTCTGTATTTTATGTGGAGGGGAAAAAAAAAAATGTGTAACATTTTGAATTTTGTGCCGCATTTTTGGATTGGGCTGGGGCTGACTAGTGTCCAGGGCTGTTTTTTATCCCCAGTCCGCCCCTGTGGAGACCTCTTCAGGAAACATAGCAGAGCGCCCCCTAAAGACCTTGTTCTGGTTGTCCAGTTCGTCTTTGCCTTCACGCAAAACATGAACCGCACCGTCCATGTTTCTGTTGCTCCAGTCGATTATTTCAGCTTCTCCATTTGCTATTGTACAGGGCAGCAGACACTTCTGCATGTAGACACCGGACACCGTCTCTGACTCTGAGGAGACAAGGAAACATGTTAGGGATCAAGGAGACAGTCTGCAGTAACAGTACACAGTCTGGAGTAACAGTACACAGTCTGGAGTAACAGTACACAGTCTGCAGTAACAGTACACAGTCTGCAGTAACAGTACACAGTCTGTAGTAACGGTACACAGTCTGCAGTAACAGTACACAGTCTGCAGTAATAGTACACAGTCTGTAGTAATAGTACACAGTCTGTAGTAATAGTACACGGTCTGCAGTAACAGTACACGGTCTGCAGTAACAGTACACAGTCTGCAGTAACAGTACACAGTCTGCAGTAACAGTACACAGTCTGCAGTAACAGTACACAGTCTGGAGTAACAGTACACAGTCTGCAGTAACAGTACACAGTCTGTAGTAACGGTACACAGTCTGGAGTAACAGTACACAGTCTGGAGTAACAGTACACAGTCTGCAGTAACAGTACACAGTCTGTAGTAACGGTACACAGTCTGGAGTAACAGTACACAGTCTGGAGTAACAGTACACAGTCTGCAGTAACAGTACACAGTCTGTAGTAACAGTACACGGTCTGCAGTAACAGTACACAGTCTGCAGTAACAGTACACGGTCTGCAGTAACAGTACACAGTCTGCAGTAACAGTACACAGTCTGGAGTAACAGTACACAGTCTGCAGTAACAGTACACAGTCTGCAGTAATAGTACACAGTCTGCAGTAATAGTACACGGTCTGTAGTAACAGTACACGGTCTGCAGTAATAGTACACGGTCTGGAGTAACAGTACACAGTCTGCAGTAACAGTACACAGTCTGGAGTAACAGTACACAGTCTGGAGTAACAGTACACAGTCTGCAGTAACAGTACACAGTCTGGAGTAACAGTACACAGTCTGGAGTAACAGTACACAGTCTGCAGTAATAGTACACAGTCTGTAGTAACAGTACACAGTCTGCAGTAACAGTACACAGTCTGCAGTAACAGTACATGGCCTGTTTAGGATCTTTCCTTTATCTCTAATATACTTGAGAGAACAGCTATGTCGCCAGTCGCCACCAACAGGAGATAATTTATTTGAAACATTCCAGTCTAACAATAAAACTAAACTTATTGTCAGAGGGAGGGGAGTTTTCTAACATTTCTGCTGCTAAATCATCAATCATATGAACTCCTCAGAGACAACTGTGATTTTGGGCTTTACAAAAATACACAGATTGATTTGATTTAGCACAGATCCACACCTGGTACTTGTCCTGATGCGATGCTCCAGGTCCAGAGCAACAGCAGCTTCCACAGCTTCATCTGAAACACAAACATACAAAACAAAATCACTTTTCTACTGATTTCAAACACTTGATTTACCAACGTAAGCAAATTTGTACATTATTTTACATTTGTACAAAACCAGAAACACTTTTTATGCTTATAAGACTTATTTGTGCCAAACTTTTAATATTTGTTTACAAGAAAATCACCTACATTTGGCGTTACCGGGGCCCCACCCTGGAGCCAGGCCTGGGGCGTCGTGGGTCGAGCCCACAGGGGGTGGTGTGCGCCTGCACCTGACTAGGTGTGCTCGCTACAGTTTATCCATAACAAACACCATGTTCCAACACAAGAGTGTCCATCAGTGCACGTGGCACCAGGACACCCTAGGCCGGAGGTCAATGATCGACTTTTTTTTTTACACTCAGGTTAAGAGAGGAGCAGAGCTGTCGACCGATCACCACCTGGACAGACCTGGCAGACCTAAGCGTATCGTGAGGGTCTGTTGGGAACGTCTCACAGAACCCTCTGTCAGCCGGGTCTTCACCTCACACTTCTCCAGCTCCTGGTGAGACTGGGGACATTGAAGTAAGTGAAAAGGTCCGCACAGCAAGTTAGCTCCCAA
Source organism: Mugilogobius chulae (assembly GCA_038363315.1). Classification (NCBI taxonomy): domain Eukaryota; kingdom Metazoa; phylum Chordata; class Actinopteri; order Gobiiformes; family Gobiidae; genus Mugilogobius; species Mugilogobius chulae. Next base: position 3,095,361 of record CM076405.1, on the reverse strand, counting down.
AGTCATTTATTTGCTACACCCAGTAACGTTTCGGGCGTTTAGCCCTTCATCAGACATGAAAAAGCTAAGACACACCTGTCTCTTATATACACATCAGCTAAGTCACGTGGACCAAGTCACATGACTTGCTTGTTTGTGAGAATATTTACATACAAATATTTACATAATACATTTCATCATCAATCGCTAACACACACATCAAGGGGTACCCCATCATAAAGTGTTGCATAAAGAAATATGTTTTGACAAATGCATCTTTACTCAAAGGTGGGCAAATGTTCTTTTTAGTGGCCGCGATATTGGACAAACACAGTTGAAAAAACAGTAGACGAAAAGACACATTAACAACAAACTGCAGAGGTCGTACATGCTAATAAATATACACCCACTGTAGTATAGATGTCAACATTCGTCAAAAGGTCATAGGAAAGGTCTTATGTCGAAGTCCTCATTGAGTCCTTTGGGGCTCAATGTGTCCAAGGTGTAGATCCAGAATGTTTCCCTTCTCAAAAGGAGCGAGTTTATGTCGCCACCTCGTCTGGGTGTTTTTACTTTCTCAATGCCCCAATACCTCAAGGTGCTGACATTGTGTTGTGCTTGAGTAAAGTGGACAGCCACAGGGCTTTTACTGTCATGGTTTCGAATGTTGGACCGGTGTTCTGAGATTCTGGTTTTTAATGGTCTTGTTGTTTTTCCAATGTAGGCTAGCCCACAGGGACATTTCAACATATAAATGACGTTATTTGTATTGCAACTAATTACTCCTTTAATGTGAAAAGATTTTCCGGTTCTGGGATGGTTGAAGGTGTTCATTTTTTGCGTAAAGTTGCATTGGGTGCAATGTCCGCACCTGTAATTTCCTTGTGGCACCTGTAAAAAGTGTGGCTGAGTCAAGGTGGGCAGATTACCAACATGTTGGACAAATTTGGTGGTCTTTTGAAAACGACTCGTGGTGTTGGAAGCTCCTTTAGACTGGGATCAGAAGCAATGATGTGCCAGTGGCTTTTAACAATATGTTCCATTTTTTTGCTTAATGGTGAATATTGAATAACACAGTTAATTTTAGGTTGTACATTTTTAGTCCTTTTATTTTCCAAGCATTGTTTTTGAGAAACTGAGTCAAATTTGTTGCGTGCATCAAAGATCCATTTGTCCTGATATTGTCTTTGTTGGAAGCGTTTGACCAGGTCATTGGCTTGTGTCCGATAGTCCAGGTCTGAACTGCAAATGCGTCTGATCCGGTTAAATTGAGAAACCGGAAGACTTTTTTTGAGCGGTATTGGATGAAAAGATTTACCGTGGAGAATTGAGTTTCTGTCAGTGCTCTTTCTATACAGATCTGTTCCCAGTACATTGCCATTTTTATAAATCAAAATGTCCAAAAAGTTCATCTTCTGAGTGTGATATTCCATAGTGAACTTGAGCTGGTATTTATTCGAGTTTATATATTGATGAAACTCATTAAGTTGTACTTCTGTGCCTTTCCATATAAAAAATATGTCATCAATGTATCTTTTCCAATTTGTAATGTAAGATAAATAAGAGTTATGACTGTCTTTGAAGAGGTCTTCTTCGAACAAGCCCACGTACGGGGATGCAAAGCTGGGGGCCATTTTTGAGCCCATACTTGTCCCCGAAGTCTGTAGGTAAAAAGAAGAGTCAAAGAGAAAGAAGTTAGACGTGAGTACAATTTCTAATAGATCTACTATGCAGGTAGTGCTAGGTGTGCAGTCTGTACGATTCTTCAAATAATACTCTGTAGCTTTAAGTCCGCCCATGATGGGTACATTAGTATATAGGGATTCAATGTCCATAGTTACTAGGTAACTTTCGTCTTCAGTTGTAATTGTATTTAACATGGTTAGAAATTGCATAGAGTCTTTCACATAAGAAGGAAGAGCTGTGACCAAGGGCTGTAAGAAATGGTCAACAAAAGCTGATATTTTCTCTGTTAGAGAGCCTATAGCAGATACAATAGGCCGTTCTGGTGGCACATCTGTGTACATCTTGTGTATTTTGGGGAGTGTGTAAAGAACAGGGGTGATTGGATTATCCACCATCATGAATGTGTACTCCTGTTTTGTAATGTCCTTTGATTCCAGAAGTTGATCAAGTTTAGTCTTGATCTTACATTTAAATTCTTGGGTGGGGTTATGGTCTAATTTGATATAGAACCTTGTATCACTGAGTTGCCTTAATGTTTCATGAATATATGCTGAGCGATCTAGCACCACAATCGCTCCTCCTTTGTCTGCGCTTTTTATAATTACAGATGTGTCCTTTTTGATTTTGTCCAATTCTTCTCTTTGTTCTTTTGACAGGTTGTTTGCAATTTTGTAATTCTTCTTATTTTGTAACAGTTTAGCTACGTCTTGTTCTACAAGTCGGCAATAAGTATCTATTGAGGCATTTCTTTTCTGTGGTGGTATGAATGTACTTTTACCTCGGAATGATGTGCGAGGGACAGCATCCTGTGGGTTTGAATTGGTGTGATCCACTGTGTTGTCCTGATTGTCCATAGCCGCTCCTTCTAATTCAGGTCCTTCAGACACAGAGGAAAGAGATTTGTTGCTGTAGAACTCTTTGAGTCTTAGAGTACGAAAAAACTTTTGAAAATCTACAATGACATCAAAGTCTTTACAGTAAGTGGTGGGTACGAAAGATAATCCTCTGCTTAAGGCAGTTAAACACGTTTTAGACAAAACTTTGCTAGACAGGTTTATTACATTTTGTACCTGGTCTGTGTCCTCCGTGTTTGATATGGTTCTCTTGCGGCGTGTCCCCTTCCCCCTCCTGCATTTCTTCTTGGCGGTGTGGTTTGTCGGCTTTTGATTTCGTCTCGTCTTTGGTCCAAAAAAGAACTGCTTGATTGAGAATAAGTACTAGATTCAGAGTCAAAGTCAGTGGTAGAATCATAGTTTCGGCTAGCAGAGAACGGATTACCTCTTTTTGTTGCGGTCCTCATGGCGGCTCCGTGTCCTCGTTTGTTTCGCCGAGTTTGATTTCTCCATTGGTATACGTTTCCACTCGCATAGTCAGCAGCGTCTCTTTCAAATTTCTTTTTTTGGAGGTTGTAATTTCTTTGTGAAGATCATTTTTATGTTGTTCACAGTCAGCCAAAAGTTGCTGGAATTTTGTCGTGTCTGAGAGTTCGCTAGCTAATTGTTGTTGCACTGTCGCGATATCCTCGCGTACTACCGCGAGATCTTTAGACACTTCCTGTATTGTCAGGGCCATCAAATCAAAAGAGCATTTATTTAATATCTCGCTCCATCGATTACAGAAACTCTCACTTTCTTTGCCGATGATCGGTCCTTTATTGATGCGAAGGCCCCGTGGAATCCTTTTGACTCGCATATAATCGCTCAAAGTTACGGCGTGTTGATACAGACGAGTTTCTTTCACCTGGAGTCTCTCCAATGTTCGCGTCAGGTCAATGGAAGATATTGCAGGAGTTTCGCCAGTGCTGTTGAAGAGGGAATCTTTTAGGATAATTTTGGCGTAATCTTCTTGTGTAAATTCAAAGGTTTCAGATGTCTCCATCTTACCAAAGGTAAATCGCCGTGGCTCTTAAGTGGGAGTCAATTGGAGGAGGAGTGCTGCATCAGAAGGCCAAGCAGTAGAAAATGTAAGAGACGCGCACATCCAAGTAACTTAAGGCTGCGTGCTGGACACAGACGATAGAAATCTAAGTAAGTGAAAAGGTCCGCACAGCAAGTTAGCTCCCAAAGTCATTTATTTGCTACACCCAGTAACGTTTCGGGCGTTTAGCCCTTCATCAGACATGAAAAAGCTAAGACACACCTGTCTCTTATATACACATCAGCTAAGTCACGTGGACCAAGTCACATGACTTGCTTGTTTGTGAGAATATTTACATACAAATATTTACATAATACATTTCATCATCAATCGCTAACACACACATCAAGGGGTACCCCATCATAAAGTGTTGCATAAAGAAATATGTTTTGACAAATGCATCTTTACTCAAAGGTGGGCAAATGTTCTTTTTAGTGGCCGCGATATTGGACAAACACAGTTGAAAAGACTGGGGACATTCCCACAAACAGCGCGTCGTGAGCTCCGCACAGCTCCAACAGGAGGCGGGTCACCGGTAGCCTATCTGACCCGGGCCATCCACTCTGCCTTTGTGCGTACAAACCCAGAGGTCGGCTAAAAGCAAGTTTTTGAGGATAAAGATGTTTTTATTTGTCACTGATTTCGGATCGTGTCTCTGTAAGGATCGAGTCATAAAGTGAAATAAGTGAAAGTGGAGCACTCAGGACACACAGTGCACGAGGACTGTGCGCGCGCACCAGTGGCGGCTGGTGATAAAAAATATTAGGGGGGCGCACAAGTTTTTATTTTTTTATGACATTTTATTGTAAGTGTATTTTGCACATTATACCACGGCTTACACTGAAAGTGGTAAAAATCAAGTTACTGGCGAGTCATTTAGTTATTTTCTCCTGTAAGTGCTCACAAAACTAAAATACAAAAAAAACAAAAACAAAGCAAGAGGAACACTTGTGCAGTGCAGATCATCTGTAAGAAACATTGTTTATCAATCTTTATGTACAATAGTAAACAACTAATCAGAACAAACAAACCCCCAAAAAATTACCCTACTTGAACAAAAATTTTGCCCTTCTGTCCTTCTGCTCTGCAAATTTTTCTATTACTTTCTGATTGAAATCCCACATCCCAGTTATTAGTGTCTTTTCCATGGAGAGCATTGCAAGTGCATTAAGTCTGTCCTGGCTCATGCTGTTTCTCAAAAAGGTTTTAATTCTTTTCAATGTGGAAAAGCATCTCTCTGCTTCTGCAGTGGTCATGGGTGTGGTTATGATGATTTTTAAGAGTTTTGTTGTTTCTTGAAAAACATCTACCAGGTTGCTCTCTGAGAACATGTGGAGCAGATTTATTGCTCCACGGCAGGTTCTCAGATCCTCCTTGCTGTAGATGACAGCCAACTCGGTCTTCAACCGGTTTGCATTGAGGACAGGGTAGGCCTTCAAAGTGGTGGCCACAGCCAGCTCTGGGAATGACTTGTTATAGTCTTCAAATCTGTCTGACTGAATAAGTGTTGCACTGACGAGATGATCCGTGAAAGAAAAACGCTGTCTTGTATGGCCAAGAATGGTGTTGCAAATCTTAAAAAGATAAACAGAAAGCATTTCATTAGATAAAATACTAATTTAACATCTTGTTGTGGTTGTATTTCGTTGTGCTATATAATTATAAATAGTATTGTAATTGTATTTTGGACAGCAAAAATGACATAATTAGGTAATTATGCCAAGCAACTATATTGAAACAAAAAAAATCTACACTGTAATAAACATAGATGTGTCTAATTTCAAGTTAATACTTTGGACAGACATGACCGAAAAAAATTAAGCTAAATTTGTTAAAGCAATGCCTACAAGTACCCTAAGAAATATACAATACACAATAATATGTTGAACAAATGCATTTGATATACATTTACTCACCTCTTCAGCAATTCTGCCACGCTCTTCAGGATTAAGCATGCGACGCCTCTTTCCTGGCCGAGCTCCACTGGTCTGCTCCTCAGCCATCAAATGAACTGAGTCTCTGAGGGGTCAAATTAAACATTATAAATAGACATTAAAATGTGGCAATCCAAACACTAGAAATATATAAGAAAGAAAAAAAGTTACCTAATTTTCTCTATGTTTTTATGAACTGCTGGATGCTTCCTTTGATGTAGACTGAGTCAATGTCCTTCTTCTGGAGCTTGGCATACAGAACATCAACATGAGGCAGGATTTGATGAAACAGGTGCAGGAAAAATGAAAAGTCAGGGGTTTCTAGCAGCAATGCAAGGGCTCCTGCTTCCTGTTCTGTGTTTGCATCAAAGTTACCAGAGTCTCTTATTCTTTCAAAACACTGTATGAGCTGCTCCTTATTTTCAAATACAGTGTTCACTGCCCAACTGTGAAAATTCCATCTGATGGAACTTGAGGTGGGCAACCTGTGGGATACAACTTCATCCAGCACACAGGTGCGCTTTGGAGATTTAGAAAAAAAACTTGCAAATCCACCAAGGTCAGAAAAGAACACACAGACTTTGGAAACGTGTGAAGTGGCCTGTCTCATGATTAAATTTAGTTGGTGAGCATAGCAGTGTATATAGTGTGCATTTGGGTAGTGGTCTTGTATTCTCTTCTGAACTCCTGAAACAGCCCCCCTCATCACACTTGCTCCATCATAAGCCTGGCAGATGAGCTTTTCCTTCTGATCTGGTAGAATAGTTGCCAGCTGTTCCTCCAAAGCAACTGTGATGGACTCAGCGGTGGCTGACTGCAGAGGGATGAACGAAAAAAAGCGCTCCTGAACTTGTTGTGTGCCATCAAGGTAGCGCAGCACAAAGACAAGCTGAGACTGTGTGGATATGTCTGTAGTCTCATCTGCCTGGATAGAAACGAAGTCACTGTCCTTGATTTGTTTTATAATTTCATCTCTTGTCACTGACAGCATACAGTCTAACAGCTCATTTTGTATGGTTTTAGATGTACCTTTAAAAACGGTTGCGGTTTCCAGGTGTTCTTTCAAAACAGCATCAAGAGAGGAGACAAAATCCACAAGTCCTCTGAATATACCAGGGTTGACTGACGAATCCGTCTCATCGTGTCCGCGCAAGGCCAGCTCAAATGCTCCACAAAACTTCACACAATCAATAATCCGAGACAGTATATGTCTATTTTTTGTGACCTCCTCGTTATGTTTTCTGATGCCAAGTCTGTAGCCTTCATCCAGTTGTAAAGCGATGTTACTGCGCCCAAAAACGTTAAGTCTAAAGCAGTTGTCATGGCAACGAGAGCTCTCGTGGCGTTTACACTTTTCAGACAAATGCCTCAAATCACTCACCCCAAATGTTGTCCACGTTTGATCCGTCCCACAACATGGAAAACAGATATTCTTATTATGTGATGTAATTTTACTATAATTAAAAAAGACATGAGTCAGTTTTTAACAATATAATTATTATCAAATTCTAATATCAGTTTAAAATTTTTCATGTTAGATGAGCCCCCCCTTTAAAGGTCCTTATATTCCTTTAAAACGGCCCTGCTCTTCCCAGCGCAGACCGTGGAGAGGCACGGCGCCTTTACGCAGCAGTGACAGTGAAGCAGGAGCTGTAGAGGCTCTAAAAAACAAACTTGGATCAGGACGTTTGAACTCATGCTTAGTATCCCTTTTGCATCTCTCGTGTTCTGGGACAATGAATGTCCGCAGTTTCCTGTCAGAACGCCGCACGCGCGCTCCATTGAAATGAATGGCATTTTTTAGTAAAGGCAAAAACTATCATAACTCCGTGAATCTGAGGGCTATCTTAGTGAAATAAAGAGTGGCTGAAAGCTTGTGAGGAGTAGAGTGAGTAGAGTGTGGACTTCAAAACACTCACAGGGTTCAGGATTTCTACGTTTAGCTTCATTAGGTTAAGCAGCACAGCAGCTTTACGCACATGCGGCTCTCTCACTCAAGTGATGTCAAGCCGGTGCTAAGGAGCTGGGAGTGGAACAAACCCACACGAGTCTGGGGCGCAGAACAGACAATGTGGTAAGAATGAAGGAGAGTCTACAGACTGCACAAAGGCAGCTGAAGGTGATTGTGTTGTACAGCATCTCACACACTGCTTGACGCACCGACGAGGAAAAAGAGAGAGTGTGTGGAGGCGCAAAAGTTTCTGAATGAGCCAAAGAGCCGCACTTTGATTGGCCAAGAGCCGCATGCGGCTCGCGAGCCGCGGGTTCGCCATTCCTGGACTAGGGTCAGGACATTTAAACATTTAAGGTGCGCAACTCTATGCGCCTCCGTGACCTCCAAAAGGTCGCGATTGTAAAGTAATTGGGAGGATTCTAAAGCATTCCTAAAACTTTAGGACTTGCCATAGACCTTCATTTGAGCATGGCTTTTGCATGCCCAAATACGCAAAATAGCTATAGTTTCACAGGACATAACACATGTGGATTAGCACAGAATTGACAATTTAGAAGTGAAAACAATGCGACGGGACAAACAATAAATAATATTTGAAAAAAAAAAAAAAAAATTATATCAGAAAAGTTAGGGAGTGCGGCGCACTTGCGCCCCCTATTGACCAGCCGCCACTGGCGCGCACGGACTGAAGTGAAACAAACGCGAGGAAACAAATGAACGGACTGTGAATACTTTGCTAGCCCGAGTATTTACACGCAAGCCATAACACGTTGGTCACGTTCTGTGGCGCTCAGAAAGTTTTACTTTGACGCACGGAATAATAGTGACACGGAGATCTAAAGCACGTGGAGCAGTGGAGGGGAGGGAGGGAGCGCGAGGAGCGACGAGAAGTGTAGGGGCGAACACACACGGTAAACACACATGGTACACACTATACTGTTCTCTTCTGTGCTCTGCGTGTGACAATGAAGAGCAGGACCCCAAATCGACACTTTGCTCAATGACGCACCCGCCCGACATTTCACAGCTCTAATAAGCGTTGTCATGAAAGTCATGAATGAAGTTGAGTTAGGTTTGAGCGCACTACCCGTGCGTGCATGCCCATGTATTCGCTCCAGAGTTAAATACACGGAAACCACGCCGTTTGATACAGATTTAATGCTGTCAAACACGAGACAAAAAATGAAAAAAGGCCTTTTAATTTCTGCTCGCACCGGAGCGAGTGGCTGAAAAAAATACTCTCACTGGGGCCAAAAATAGTCGCAGAATGCGAGCATTTGCTCGCAGTCTGGAGCCCTGCTACTCACAAAAAGTTAGGGATATTTGGCTTGAAATGTATGTAAAACGCAACAAGTTCATGCTACAATAATATCATATCATGAAAGTAAGACATTTAAGTAGAAGGATGCACTGGTGATTTACTCATCTCAAAAATGTATTGAAACAAAGGTAACAACAATGGTAGTTACACCACAACAAAAAATTCAAACGTCTCAGTATCTGGTCATGTGCCCTTGAACTACAGCTTGACCACGACGTCTCATGCTGTTCACAAGACAACTTGTTGTCTGCTGAGGCATGTCATTCCACTCTTCTTGAAGGACGGCCCCAGGTCACTGAGGTTCTGGGGTGCAGAGTTCCGAGCCTCTACACGGTGACTCAGCTGATCCCACGGGTTTTTAATGGGATTCAGGTCTGGAGAAAGTGCAGGCCATTCCATTTGAGGTACGTCTCCAACAGCCGTTCCCTGATGATGCGACCTCGATGAGCAGGAGCATTGTCGTCCATGAAGATGAAGTTAGGCCTGTGTTGTTCATGTAGCGGCACAATCACTGGATTAATGATGTTATTCAGGCAGTATGGGCTTGTCACAAAGTATAGGGCAGTTCTGTACCAACTGGACACCCCTGCCCACACTGTAACGCCGCCACCACCAAAAGCTCGCCTGGTGACAACAGTGGCTGATGCATAGCGCTCTCCCTGACGTCTCCAACATCGTTGCTGGCCATCATTTCTGCTCAGCATGAATCGACTTTCATCAGAGAACAGCACTGAGGCCCACTTGTCCTTCGTCCAGTGTAAATGCTCCCTGGCCCATGCAAGACGATGATGCCTGTGCCTGTGGTGTGGTCAGGTACCCGTGCAGGTCGTCTAGCACGCAGACCACACTGATGTAAACGGTTTTGAATGGTCTGACGTGACATTGGGGTGCCTCTCACCTCTCCTAAACGTGCCTGGAGTTGAGTGGCATTCATCATCCGGTTTCTCAGGGCAGTTTTCACAATGTAGCGGTCATCAGCACAAGATGTGGCCAAAGAACGTCCACTTCTACGCCTTTCTGTGGCTCTTCCAGTCTCTCCATATCTGTATTCTAACCTGCTGATGACACTCTGTGACACTCCAAGCTCAGTGGCCACTTCCGTCTGAGAACGTCCTGTTTGAAGCATCACAATGGTCAGGGACTGTTGACCCATTGTTAGGTGTCGTCTTGGTCTCATGATGTCAAAATGTGGACAGCATGATGAGGACGACTGTTTAAACACCAACTCTAATTGAACCAGGACATTTATTGGTCAATTCAAGGATCACACACCTGCTGTGATTTTTGCTGTTAAGCCAGGAGTGTCAAACTCAGCTATACATGAGCTCAAGTGGGCCAGAGCACAAAAATCACGGCATTAATTAAAAAAAAAAAATGTATAGCTAAAACAAGTGCAATACAGAATAAAAGACATTTTCCTCAATAAAAAGGTAGTAACAAGCTTAAGTAGGCTTAAGTAATTCAAGTTCTGCAATAACACATCACAATAGTTGACAAAATATGTGCAAAAAAAAAGCTCAAACAGTGTTTGTCATGTCTCACAGCAGAGCTCAGAGCAGAGCAGATGACATGGAAGGCATGAGCTTGGACTATTTTAACAATATAGCTTTGAACAATAAAGAAAACACATGTTAGAAATGTTCCAGGTCACATCAGTGACAGAAATCAAAGCCAAGTTAGACCTCCAGTTTAACCAGGAAAACAAGACTCTCATGGCAACTTGCTGATTAAAGTCAACACCTTAATAAAACAGTAACTACGTGATTCATTTTCACAGACTTGCAGCACAATGCTTTTAGGTGCAATAAACAGTGAAATGTCCAAAAATCACCACTTCCAGCGGCTACAACTTTCTGCCTGAACAACCCTTGATGCACCCTTGATGCTCGGGGAAAAGTCAGCGGACTTTTCCCCGAGCATCAAGGGTTCTCCTGCGTAACATTCAAACTCTCGTCAACGCCACAAGTAGCCTAAACACTGACAGTTGTTCGACGTCTGTAACGTCACTGCTCTCATCCACGGCAACAGAAAATGTCTACTTTGTGATTCAATTAATCGTCTAAATCTGATGCCAACTCTGAAATTCTCTCTGGGTTAGTGCTAGATAGTCGGGTCCAGAGGGACAGAAGTGAGCTGGTTGCCATGGTAATGAGTTTATTTCTGTTGCTAAACAGTCTTAAAATGTTATATTTTTTATCTTAACCTTTACCCAAACCTTTTTCCTAACCATCACCCTAACCCTTTTCCTAAACTTACCCATTCTCCTAAACTTAACCATCGTCCCTCCGGACCCGACTATCTAGCATTAACCTTCTCTCTGCCACACAAGTCCTCGACAGACTGATGTTAGTGAATGTCTGTCGTTTATGAGGGCACACAACTTCTGCAGCCTTACGTATGCAACTTTTCACAAACTCACACTCACAGAATTGTTTCGATGCAGACCCAATGTTGCTATCAATCAGATAACCAGCTTTTACGGCGGCATCACTAACCTCCCGAGTTCGTTCAGTCCCAGCAGCAGTTCGTAAATCTTGTCTTCTCAGTTCGCCGCTCAAGTTGCTGTATTTGACACTATGCCGACTCTCGTAGTGGCGGATTGTTTTCCTCCTTTAGCATAGCCACTTGCTGCTTGCACACCATTCATCTCCGTGAAAAAATACGAATAAGTCCATTTTTCCTGGAAGATCCGACACTCGACGTTCACCTTTCTCTTTTTCAACAACGACAATTGTTCAACGAGGGTTGAAAAAGGTGTCCGCTACGGTACTTGCCTTCAAAGAACCAAGCCTTCACTTGCGCCCGCTCTAGTGAGACGCGGTTACGCTACCGGTGTTCACAGAAGCGCCGCGCTGTGTCACGATGAAAAATAAATAAATAAAATTATATTTTATTAAAAATGGGCCGCGGGCCGGATGAAAAGGCTATTCGGGCTGGATGTGGCCCACGGGCCATTTCTCTGACACCTCCGTTAAGCTCCTTGTTAGAGAACAGCAACTTGTGCAAAATTACTGAAACTTTTGAACAGTTGGATATGTGCATTCAAAAGCTTAGAGAAAGTCACATTAAGTTCACCTGTAGAGGTTTGAATGCATTTTAGGCTCATCGTGAAATTTAACCCAAAAGCTGAATATCCCTAACTTTTAGTGAGTAGTGTAAATAAATTTATGGACGTCTCTTTTTTCTTTTCTTTTTTTTTAACCCTAAACTAATTTGAAGGACCAAACTAAAGCTAAAAAGATCCAAATCTTTTTGTTTTCAAAACAAACAAAATAAAAAATAAGAGTTTATCTACAGGATTCTTGCAAGAAACTCAAAAACACACTTAAGCTCACAGTGGCGAGAAGAACAAAACTTACTGAAGTAAAACACTGTTATTGTCACTTTTTTACTGCTAAAACTAAACTCTAAAAAGGTAAATGTAACACTGCCACCTCTGTAAATAATCGTATGATTAATCTTGTAAATCCATTCACTCGTATGAGACGAGCTGCTGCTGCTGCTGCTGCTGCATTTGTATGAGTTGTTTTTTGCTTCTGTTTAAACGACTGCACATGAACAAACTGTTTTGAACTGAAGACAGATTATACGTATAACTGAGGTGCAGTTGTTTATAACACTTATAACACAAAAGGTTTGAAGAAAAAGATCATTTTATAGGAATAAGAACAGAGCCATCACTCACCTCTGACGGAGCGTCTCTTCTGACAGTTTTTCTTAAAGCAGCTGAAATGAAATTTCTATCACCTGCACTTGTTTTATAAATGAAATCTAAACCTGTAGAACCAGTCTTTGACTTCGGCCTTGACTTCTTTGGAAACTCATCACATCTGCATTCCTCACATGCTCACACAAGTTGACCTGGTTCTGTGTTATCATTGTGTGACTGAATGAAATGGTGTGGCTATACACAGTAAAAAATAAATGACGCATTTCTGACACATCCGTGGGTGAATTGAAGGACTACACATTTTGTGTTAAATTTAACACAAACATGTGTCAACATGTGTCAGACCCTTTTTACACATTTAGTGTGTCAAGTCATACAACACAAAGATGTGTTATCTCAACACAAACGTGTCACGTCTGAAACTTATTTTACACATTTATGTGTTATTTATACACATGTTGTGCTACCAAAAACAAGCTCAAATAAAGGAACATGAGACAGCAGTTTTCACACTTTTACATTTAATTTAGTTTTAAAATGACAAAAAAACAGTGAATGAACTGAATCTGATAAACATCCTACTGTTATTAGTCCTGAAACAGCTGCAGCTCAGCCTCATGTCGTCTGTGTCAAACTCCACCGTGACCTGTGCTGGACCTGAACAGGAGAGAAATCAACATTTTATTAGTAAATCTGTAAACACAGAACTTTAATAATAATACAAAAAGAATGAAGCTGCACCTCATGTGCTGTGGTCAGTTGTAACAGAGTCTGAGCTCAGTAAAAGTCCTTCTGCTACTTACATTTTTAAAATAAATCTTAAAATATTATTTGGAATGTCTGTGTTTTCCTGTGAAAGACATAAGAACAGAGCAGAGTCATTTACATGAAGAGCTCATCACCAGGCACATTAAGAGCTACAAGACTAAACAGTCACTTTAGGTTCACTTAGATGCGGGGCCGGCTTTAGCCATAGACGAGGGTGGGCAGTGCCCACCCAGACGGACGGTCTGCCCACCCAATCGCCCTCTGCTGTCCAAACTTTTATCATGTGTATTTTTACTTTCTTACATTGCTGGTGTAAATATGACTATCAGTCCTCAGTCATGTCATTCATAAAAGTGCCGGTCAGTGCTGTAAAATGTCAGGCCAGCGCGTCATTGCGCACGGTGTAAAGACCGATTTGGGTTAAATATACGCCACAGGAATCGTCCTCTTTACACGCGGACACACGCAGAGGGCAGAGGAGTGTGTGTAGGCGTGTGTGTGTACCGTGAGTGTCACTCCCCGCACTGAAGTCCAGACCTCGTCTCTCCTGACGCTGCCTCGATGGGCTCTTCGCGTTGGGTTACGTCCGCATTATTCCGTGGATCAAATAGGAAAACTTTTCAAGCGCGCGCAACGTGATAGAAAAACAAAGACCAGCACAACAGCACGTTCATTTATTTCCTCTCGTTCGCTTCACTTCAGTCCGTGCGCGCTCACGATCCACGTGCGTGCGGTGAGCGTTGCGCTTTGAGTTCGTTTCGAAATTCTGAGACGCTATCCGTGAGATCCGTGACTTAAAGCAAGGCACCCGCTTCTTCAAACTCTTAATCCACGGCTCAGTTTTACACACAGAGGCTGGAATCGGTGTCTGGCGGTGTGGATGGTTCAGTGTGGACCGGGCCAGGTCTTGACCCGCCCCCTGCGTGGAGCAGCGAGGGACGCGCGCACATGGGAAACTCATGTGTCAAGCTATATTTTTTTAGCACTCACGTCACGCCAAAAGACACATTCCACTGGAATGACGAATCTTGTTTTATCACTTTGGTATTATATTAGGCTGCATTTAAAAGTGCAAGCTACAATAGTGAAAGCAATAATAAAGCCTACATGAAAACCTTATCTCATATCTGCAGATGTTATGTGAAATAATCACTAACCATAATCATAATAATAAAGTACTTTTCCTACAAATACAACCCATAAGCTTTCCAGCAATAAAATACATTAAATGCTACTATAAAATTATATAACCATAGAAGTACATGCATAGAAATAGTGCAAAAATCTTTAAGATACTGTATAAATAAAAACAAATTCAGTCATAGGCACCTTTAGACAGTCTTAAACCTTGATTTAAACATTTACCTGTAGTAACTTACCATGCATTTTACAGTTTTTCCTCAATCTCTTTGACACATTTTTTTTAAACTTTATTTGGTTTGATCACTTGATTCCAACATTTATCAAACACTGAGGAGGTCTTATCATTTACAACATTTTTCACAGCACACACAGCTCTCATTCACAAACTAACATGTTCAGTGTGGTAAAGGACTTCTAAAATCCCATGAGCAGAAAGATCAAACAGAGACAATGGCCTGAGCAGAAAACACAGACTGTAGAAATGCATCAAATATAAACTAAATATATAGTGTGGTGTTTGTTTAAATGGTCTGTCAGTCACACAGGTGCAAACTGTAAAGAGTTAGATAAAATATCAACACAAATCAGAAAGTTTTCCTAAATGTAGCTTATTGTTTGTTTGTTTTTGCTTTGTACAAATTTGTCTGAATTTACTGTAGATAAAAAGCACAACTTATCTAGATTCAGATTCATTTGTGTAAAGTGTGAATCCCAATGACTGAACTTAACCTTTGGTCACTTTGTGTCTGAGATCAGAACTAAAGCTTGTGAGCTGTAAAGTCATATGAATGAGAAAACACATAAAAACACCTGAAGAATGTGTGAGAGTTTTGATGCTAAAAAATGTACCTTAATAAAAAATTTAATAAAATAAAAGTGAAGCTTCGTTTAGTTTTGTTTGTGAGCTGTTTTGTAAATTGACTGGACAAGTGTGTCAAAGTCATTGAGAAAAACTGTAGTGTAAGTGCACAATCTTAACAAGTAATCCCCACATCCAATTTACTTTTAACATTTGTGTAAAAGAATAGTAATACCTACTGTTGTGCTGTTTGATTGATACAAGTTGCTGTTTCCACAAAAAATTGGGACCGTGTTAATTTTATATTTGCCCACTCAAAATTTCTACTTGCCCACCCAAGCCCAGTGGGCTAGAACCGGCCCTGCTTAGATGTATGCTAACTGTTAGCTTAGGTTAGCATGAAGGTAAGCACAAGGCTAGCACTCACAAAACTACAATTTCTCCCCAAAATCAATCATAAACATGTATAACTTACACTTATAAAACATAACACACTAGTTACTAGTAGTAATGAAGAGTATTTAAATCAAACTGACCGTGTTGGTAGAGCTCTGAATCCTGCTGCTTCTTCAGTCTCACATCTATGGGTTTAACACAAACATGTGTCACTGACAGTTACTCTGTTCAAACTGACAAAAGCTGCTCTCTGATTGGTCAGAAATATTACACATTTTCTGTGTAAAACAAAGTCATAGAAAGTAACACATGTTTTGTGCTGTTTTTTTTCATTTCAGGCACAATCTTGTGTTAAAATGGGTTTAACACATAAAATGTGTAGTTTTTTAACACATCTCTTTTTGCAGTGTAGTTTTTGTTTTTGTGCTGAGCGAAAACTGAACATGAACAGTGTCCTTTTATTGTGGCCAGCCTAAGGCCCCCAATGTTAAATATAAATATAAAAAGTAGAAGTGCTCATTGACACACAGACAAGAGACATGAGATTCAGTGATTCAGTCAGGACGAGAACATGGAGAGAACAGTTTGTTCAGCGGAGCATTAAAACAGGAGAATTAGGACGATTGAATCTCTTTCATCATCACTGTTATCGTCCACACTGTGGCTGTGTTTCTCCTGTGTTAAAGGTGTTCTGATGAGAACTGTGACCTGGCAGAGTGGATTCTGTATTTCCTCACAAACAGACTGTGACCTCTGACCTGCAGCTTGGAGGCTCCGCAGGGCACTGTCCTCGCGCTCGTTCTCTTCACCCTCGACACTGCAGACTTCAGACCTGACACGGACAGCTATGTCCTGCAGAAGTTCTCTGACGCCTCTGCATCATCAGACGCAGAGCACAGAGACTAACGCAGGACTTTGTGGTCTGGTGTCGGCAGAACTAGCTTTTCATCGGCGAGGAGATGCAACAGACAGATTACCTGAGCAGCCAGTCCCTCCTACATTCTGTTTAAATGACGGTGTAGTCCCTCATTCATCCAGGAGTGATCCATAGTAGAAGTCTTCAAAGTAGTCATCTGGACAGTGTTTCCGAAGATCAAGACGTTTCGACTCTCATCCGAAAGTCATTTTCAATCAGATTGAAAATGACTTTCGGATGAGAGTCGAAACGTGTGTCATATGACGGCGTTTACACATTTTCAGTCCAATAACAAACCAAACAATAGAGCAACCCCCAAACCAGACGTGACAGAGTTTCATCAGACTGTCAATAGTTCACTGACCCCCGTTGGCTCCTGGACAGAGGTTATTCAGCCTCATGGATCGATCAGTAGTGTCTGAGTTGTTCCTGTGGGCAAGACTCGCATTCTAATTAGTCACAACAGGAAAGTTGTGTAGTGTGTGGCCAGCTTTAGTGCAAATTGATCAGATTAGTAGTCTCAGATCCAAATAGTTACAAACTGGGTGAGCACCCAGTGGTCAATCACTTTTTTAGTACAGAGGCATTTTAGAAGCAAGGCGAGGAACCTTGCATTTGAGAAAAATACATGGACTTCACAGCAGACAAGTCGAGTAGATATTTACATATTATTTACTTTTTTTTTCTGCAAATTTTTTCACTTGCCCATTCGGGCAACTAAGGAGAGCAAACCACTTGCTCGGATAAAAAACTTACTTGCCCCGGGCAACAGGACAACCCTTAATGTCAAGCCCAGAAACCTCTACAGGTGAACTTAATGTGACCTTCTCTAAGGTTTTGAATGCACATATCCAACTGTTAAAAAGTTTCAGTAATTTTGCACAAGTTGCTGTTCTCTAACAAGGAGCTTAACAACAAAAATCACAGCAGGTGTGTGATCCTTGAATTGACCAATAAATGTCCTGGATCAATTAGAGTTGGTGTTTAAACAGTCGTCCTCATCATGCTGGTCACATTTTGACATCATGAGACCAAGACGACACCTAACAATGGGTCAACAGTCCCTGGCCATTGTGATGCTTCAAACAGGACGTTCTCAGACGGAAGTGGCCACTGAGCTTGGAGTGTCACAGAGTGTCATCAGCAGGTTAGAATACAGATATGGAGAGACTGGAAGAGCCACAGAAAGGCGTAGAAGTGGACGTTCTTTGGCCACATCTTGTGCTGATGACCGCTACATTGTGAAAACTGCCCTGAGAAACCGGATGATGAAGGCCATTCAACTCCAGGCACGTTTAGGAGAGGTGAGAGGCACCCCAGTGTCACGTCAGACCATTCAAAACCGTTTACATCAGTGTGGTCTGCGTGTTAGACGACCTGCACGAGTACCTGACCACACCACAGGCACAGACATCATCGTTTTGCATTGGCCAGGGAGCATTTACACTGGACGAAGGACAAGTGGGCCTCAGTGCTGTTCTCTGATGAGAGTCGAGTCACGCTGAGCAGAAATGATGGCCGACAACGATGTTGGAGACGTCAGGGAGAGCGCTATGCATCAGCCACTGTTGTCACCAGGCGAGCTTTTGGTGGTGGTGGCGTTACAGTGTGGGCAGGGGTGTCCAGTTGGTACAGAACTGCCCTACACTTTGTGACAAGCCCATACTGCCTGAATAACATCATTAATCCAGTGATTGTGCCCCTACATGAACAACACAGGCCTAATTTCATCTTCATGGACGACAATGCTCCTGCTCATCGAGGTCGCATCATCAGGGAACGGCTGTTGGAGACTGGTGTACCTCAAATGGAATGGCCTGCACTTTCTCCAGACCTGAGTCCCATTAAAAACCCGTGGGATCAGCGGAGTCGCCGTGTAGAGGCTCAGAACTCTGCACCCCAGACCCTCAGTGACCTGGGGCCGTCCTTCAAGAAGAGTGGAATGACATGCCTCAGCAGACAATAAGTTGTCTTGTGAACAGCATGAGACGTCGTGTTGTTGTGGTGTAACTACCATTGTTGTTACCTTTTGTTTCAATAAAATTTTTTGAGATGAGTAAATCACAATCACTTGTTGCATTTTCCATAAATATATATATATATATATATATATACATCGCTGATCAAAATCTTAAGACCATCACTCAAAAAATGACCCAAAACTCTCCAAACCAAACCAAAAAAAAATCTCAGTAGTACTCAGTAATGACTTGCTCCACCGCTCTTGTTGATCACTTCATAAATTCGTCTGGGCATGCTGGATACGAGTGTTTCCAGGAGGCTTGTGGGAACGTTGCTCCAAGTGGTGAAAATGGCTTCACGAAGGGCATCAACTGTCAGGAACTGATGCCCATTTTTATAAACTTCCCTTGCCATCCATCCCCAAATGTTCTCTATGGGATTTAACATGTTCTGCATGTTCTCTAGGGGAACATGCAGGATGGTCCAAAACGTGATGTTTTTCTCCCAGAAGAAGTCCTTTGTCAAGTGACAAAAGACTTCTGCAGCGTTGTCCTGTTGAAAAACCCAGCTGTTTCCACACAGACCAGGGCCCTCAGTCATGAGGGAAGCTCTCTGCAACATCTGCACGTAACCAGCCGCCGTGTGATGAGCCTGCACCACCTGAAGCTCCAGCGTTCCACTGAATGAAAAAGCACCCCACACCATGAGGGAGCTCCTTCCACTGTGCCGGGCAGGAAACATCTCAGGTGGGATTTTCTTGTCATGCATGCGCGGGAGAAGGGGACGGTCCGCGGGAGTAAGGGGCGGCTCGCTGGAGAACGAGACGGCCCGCGGGAGATGCGATCCGCCAGTACAGCCCGGGAGATGCGGCGGATCGCGGCGATGGTGACTCAAAACGGCACGCACGACCACACAGCACACGTACAGAAGGAAAGAAAAGGCAGATGGCGCTTGTCCTGACGCGGTCTGGCGCTTAATCGATGCGTTAATTTATTTTGACGCGATTAAAAGAAAAAATTAATCACACTAATGCGTTAATTTTCCCAGCCCTAATATATATATATATATATATATATATATTAGCATTAACTCTTTCAGATACTTCCACAGAAACTGTACTGAACCTGCACTAGAAGCAGCCATTGTTTTCTTTACGAAAAACAAAAAAATCGTGTCAGCTTTGAGCTCCTGTGATGATGATGTGTTCAGATGCTTCTGCCTCCGTCATGGCGGCCCCACCTGGTCCTGGGACCAGAGATTACGTTAGCCGGCACCTGCCGGTCTTTGGCCGGTAAAATGTGCCGCTGACCGGAAAAAATTGACGTCCCCGGTCAGGTTGACCGGCAGAAATAATAGGCAAAAAAAAATAAAAAGTCGAAGTAAAATGAGGAACAATACATAATTTACTGTAGGCCATTTCATTCTAATTCCACATTTGTTCGTTCTGCGGTCCGTGCGCTGCTCGGGTTCAGAGATTATAAACAAGATTGGCGCTGCTCGCTGATAATTGACAGCTCTGCAGAGAAGCGAGCGCGAGTGCGTCGTTGACCATGCTTTTTACTTCTCAACTCAAGACACACTTTTACTTGCCTGTAAATACAGTGTGTTAGCAACCCAGCTGAATGAATGAGCGTACAGGTGAATGTGCCTTTGTTTCCATTTATTACCATATGCACATAAACACCGTAAGAGCTAAAAAATATAATGCAGTGAATTAGTCCATTGTAAACATTACAAGTCACAAATAAAACAATCAAAAAATACCTTTTTTCCCCATCAGCAAGGTGCTAATCAAGGAGCCATCCATGCCCGTCCTCCTATTGCCCACCCGCCATGACACTTTAAAAGGAACTCAACCCACACCAAACAGGAACGACTTGCCCAGTTTCAAAATAAAATTCTGGGAATGTCACACTCCCCCCAATCACGAGTTAATTTGAATGAGTGATTGCCAACTAAATTTACACATTATCAAATAAGGAAGTGTGAAATAGGGTAGTTAAGCTCAGTCTTTAGCAGCTTCGACAAGCACAACCAGTTTCTGTATCGGACGCTCCACCTCTGAGGTTTTTGTAATCTGCTCTCCCTTTCGAACAAATCTTCGGTCACCAAGCATCAGCCTTACTTTCCTCACCAGACCATCCTTTCCTGGCATAGTTTCCAGTACTCGCCCCAGCTTCCACTCATTTCGGGGAGCATCATCGTCCTTAAGAATAACAATATCCCCCATCTGCAAATTCCTCCTTGGTTCACGCCAACACTGCCTTGAGCATATATTTGCTAAATACTCTTTACGCCATCGACTCCAGAACTGCTCTGCCAAATATTGTACTTGCCGCCACTGCCTTTTACTATAGACGTCTTCAGGCACAAAATTACCAGGTGGTGGCAAGGCCCTTGCAGGCTTCATTGTTAACAGATGGTTTGGAGTAAGGGGCAGAGGATCACGTGGAGAACACAGTGAATCAACGGTGAGAGGGCGGCTATTCACTATTGCCATGGCCTCATAGAAGAAGGTTCTCAAAGAGGCATCCTTCAGGCCCTTAGACATATTAACAGTCACCCTTAAGACACTCCTTACAGTTCTTATCTGCCTTTCCCATACACCACCAGTGTGGCTTGCTTGGGGAGCATTCATAATAAAGTCACACTGTTGACTTGTCAAAAAGACTGCAAGTCTTTCCTTGTCAAGTTCCTTCAAGGCTTGTGCAAATTCATTCTTGGCTCCCACAAAATTGGTGCCCTGATCGCACCTAATTTGACGCACTGAACCTCTGATGGCAATGAAACAGCGCAATCCATTTATGAAGGCATCAGTTGATAAATCTTCCAACATCTCAATATGTATAGCACGTGAGCTCAGACAGGTAAAGAGTAGACCATATCTTTTATTTTCCTTGCGTCCTTGTTGTGTAATAAATGGGCCAAAGCAGTCCATTCCAACATAAGTGAACGGAGGAGACGGCTCTACTCTTTCCACTGGCAAATCTGCCATTCGTTGCCTCTCCGTTGGCCTCCTCTGGCGCCTACATATCACACATTTATAAATACAGGAGGAAACAGTACGTCCAATTCCTGGAATCCAATATCCATTGCTTCTGATGTTATTTATTGTCATTCCTTTGCCTTGATGTTTAACGTTTTCGTGACAATGCAAGATCAACAAACGTGTTAAATGATGATCCTTTGGCATTATTACTGGATGTTTGGCAGCATTCTCAAGACAGGAATTACTGAGCCTTCCTCCCAAGCGCAGAATTCCCTCGTTATCCAAAACTGGCTCTAAGTTGTAGAGCTGACTTTGTCTGGGTAGAGAACTTCTGCTTCTCAGCCATTTTATTTCGGCGCTGAAAACTGTTTCTTGCAATTGCCTTATTATTTGATGTTCAGCCTGCTGTCTTTCTGTTACAGATGATATGTAACTGTACGTGTTTCCTTTAACACGCCGCATCAACCGTGCAACCGCTCTAACTGCAGCCCCCCACGATGAAAACTTGGACAATCTGTTAATCAGACTACTGCAGGCAACCCCCTCAGTGCTGAAAACAACTGCATTTCGTACCTCGGGGTCTTGGATAGAGATTTCAGGAATCTTGTCATTTGGCATTACAAGTTCTCTTTCCCACAAAAATTTTGGTCCGGAAAGCCAGTTAGACGCCAGGAGTTCTTTAGGAGTCAGCCCTCTAGAAGCATGGTCGGCTGGGTTTTCTTCTGTGGGAACATATCTCCATTGTTCAGTCGCAGAGGCCGAATGAATTTTTTGTACACGATTAGCCACAAACGTGTGGAAACGTCGAGCTTCATTTTTGATGTACCCCAGCACCACACAGGAGTCTGTCCAAAAATATTCAGTCATATCTTGGAATAACAACTCTCGTTTCAGCAATGCGCTGGCTTGAACAGCGACCACTGCAGCGGTCAGCTCCAAACGAGGAATGGTGGTAACCTTTAATGGAGCGACACGAGACTTTCCCATGGCCAATGTGCAATGAACGTCACCCCTCTCATTCTTAAAACGGATATAGGAGCACTGCCCATAGCCTCTTGTACTCGCATCTGAAAAGTGATGGAGCTCAATCTTGAGAATTCTCCCAAAGCCACTGGGCACATAAGTACGAGAGATAGAGATCCGAGTCAAGTCCACAAGTTCTTCCTTCCATTTAATCCATTGAGGCAGGAGCTCTTTGGAGATAGAGTCGTCCCATGCTATGCCGTGTCTGCACATTTCTTGTAAAATTCCCTTTGCCTTTAACAGGACAGGTGCCACAAATCCGAGCGGGTCGTACAGGGAAGCAACAGTAGATAGAATTCCTCTCCTGGTTGCAGGCTGCATCTTGAGATTGACCAGGAATGTGAACTCGTCTGCTTCAACATTCCACTGAACTCCAAGTGCTCGCTCAAGAGGTAAGTTTTCAAAGCTTAAATCCAAGTCCCTGACATTGGGAGCACGTTCAGCCTCAGGGATACTGTCAATAACTGCACGATCATTTGATATAAATTTGTGCAATCTCAGCCCCCCCTTGGCGCAAATATCCGTGGCTTCCATTGCCAGTTTTATGGCTTGTGCAGTGCTCTCCACGCTAGTCAAACCGTCATCCACATAAAAATCTCTCAAAATGAACTGAGAGCCTTCAGGAAGGACTGTACTGTACTCCTTAGCCAAGTGCTTCAACCCGTAATTGGCACATCCAGGAGAAGAAGCCGCCCCGAACAAGTGAACTTTCATGCGAAACTCAGATGGACGAGAGTTCAAGTCCCCACCCTTCCACCACAAGAAACGTAGAAAATTGCGATCTTCTTTAGCCACATGAAACTGATGAAACATTTTTTCAACATCACAAAGCATGGCCACAGGATGCTGACGGAAACGCAGAAGTATTCCCAGGAGACCGTTAAGCAAGTCAGGGCCGGTTAGCAGGTGAGCATTTAAAGAGATCCCTTAAATTCAGCAGAACAGTCAAAAACCACTCTGAGATTTTCTGGCTTCTTTGAGTGACGAACACCATGATGAGGGATATACCATGTTTCTCCCTCACAACCTTCATCATCAACTTGTTCTGCATTCCAGATTCAATAATCTCTTCCATGAATTTAATATATTGTTCCTTGTAATCTTGGTTTCGCTGCAGTTTTCTCTTTAGGTGATTCAAACGCACCAGAGCCATTTCCTTATTATTGGGCAGGATTGGCCTCTTTTTAAATGGTAGTGGCATTTCATAGTGACCCAACTCATTTTTTTGTATGCCAATCCCTACTGCATTGAGAAAGGCAACATCATCTTGAGAAAAGCCAGCTTCATCATCAGCAAAGTCCTTGAAGTCAGATTCAAGCACTCGAACTGCATCAACAGGCCGGAGGGAGGGCTGCTCCTTTGTGATAGTTCTATAACAAATGTGGCTCTTGAATGGGTCACCATATTGAGGGTTGCCTCCCACTATGCTCCATCCCAAATCTGTACGGATAGCATAGGGTTCGTCGTCACCTCCAGTAATAAACTGCCTTGGTGCCATTGCACGTGAACAATTATATCCAATCAAGAGTCCAACTTCACAGTCTCTCAAGGGTTGCATTTTCTCCACTATTTCTGAAAGATGTTTCCATTTTCTTGCAGTCTCTCGAGTGGGTATGTGGGTGATGTCAAGGGGTATGCAATCCTTTGTGTAGGTTACAGGCAGATCAATTTTTAAGTCGGAATTAAAACCTCTAACACAGAGTCCCGAGACTCGTTCACTTGGTACTGTCATGCCACTTGCACTCATTGTTGTCAGCTTTAGTTTTACATTGTGTTTGACAGTATCAAGGAGATCTGATGTATTTTGGTCAATAAAGGTGGTGTCACTCTGAGAGTCAAGTAATGCATAAACAAGTATCTCCTCAGCTGGATTTTTATTTGAAGATACCCACACTGGTAATATCATAGATGTCAGGAGACTCGTATTTGATGCAACACAGAGTGATGTTGCTGTGGGATTACCAGAAGCTAGCAAATTTGGCCTTTCAAAATTTTCATCATGGAGAATAGTGGGGTGACGCCCTCCACAATCGTCACACAGAAGCCTCTGTCTACATTCCTTCACACCATGTCCCCCTTTAAGACAGCCATAGCAAAGTGACCTTTCCTTGACATATGCCCTCCGTTCCAGGATGCTCAATTCCTTAAATTTTGCACAAGTAGATAGTTGATGACAATCTTCCTGACAAAAGATACAGAGGAATCTATGTGGCTTTGCCATAGCTATTGAAGATTCTCTCTCGGCGGCAGCTTGAGTAGTAAAAATATTGGCTCTTGGTTTTTTGATGTCTTGCGTAGTTCTTCTATCGGTAGAATGAAGGGCATAAAGAGACGTAACGGGGTTACAAGCGATATCGGCTTCAAGCGTAATAAAGGACACAAAGTCCTTGAAACTCGGGAATGTGTTCTTCTCCATTATTGATTGGGTCACTTGTCGATTCCAACTAGCTGTGACCCAGTCTGGTAGTTTAGATATCAATCTTTGATTTTCCTCGCAATCGTTCAGAATTTCGAGGCCCTTGACGTGAGGCAGCGCTTCTAGACAAGTGTTCAAAAAATCTGAGTAGCTTCTTAGGGCTTCTGCATCCTTTGCATGGATCTTAGGCCAATTGTTAATGCGTTCTCGAAAGGCTCTCTGAATTGCAAAGGGGTGGCCAAATCTCTTGTTTAATTTATTCCATGCATCAGTGAAGGCCTCCTTATCACTTCGAAAGAAAGTTCCTTCCAGTACCTGCTTGGCTCGCCCACCAATGTACTTCTTAAGGTAATACAATTTTTCGTCTGGGTCTGTTGTTCGTCGGCTGATGAGAGCTGTAAATGCCGCCTTCCATTCAATAAATTTTATAGGATCTCCAGTAAAAATAAACGGTTCAGGGGCCGGCAGTCGATTTATTACAAGATTGTCTTGGAGCATTTGAACCAGTGAGGAAAGGCCTGATGTGGGACCAGTGAGTGTTGATGCTGAAGTAGTAGCACGTTCAAAGGTGTCTGTAGGTGTAATAAATGTCGGAGCCTTGACGGTAACAAATGCTGGACAAGATGAGATGACAGTGGGCTGAGGGAGAACTGCAGGACCGGTTTCATGGGAAACTGGAGCACTAGAGGCATTATCAATCACAGAGTTGGAAGACTTATTTTCATTTAATTGTCCATTCATCCCTTCACTTAAAATTTTAAGCCTCACTTCAGCCACACTGATTTCCCTTACTGCTTGCAACCTCTCCAAGGCAAGTTTTTGTTCCTCCAAATCTCTTTTCTGTTGTTCTTCTAGTTGTCTTATAACAACCCTTTTTCTTTCTTCCTCAAGTCTCAGCTCATAATTTGTTCTTTTAGCAGCTAGATCCGCAGCTGCTTCTGCCCTTTTTGTGGCAATCGATACAAAATCGTTGTCAGTTTGGCTATGGCAAGAAAAGGAGGCCTCAGATCCATAGACTGAGCGTGCATACTCATATGATAATAACTCGTGCATTCGGTCTCTTTCCTTGTTCACATCAAACTCCTCCTTTTCCTCGACAGCTCTTTCATAAGCTATTGCCAGTAAATCATCAGTGACTGCTTCACATGTATCCACACGTCGTCTTATATCAATCGATGGAGTGCACATCCCTCGAATCTCATTAAACAGAGTTAAAATACTCGCCTTGCCTTCTTTTAAAGTATCAGTCAGTTGCCAGATTCCTTCTTCTGGCATGTAGGTCTTTAGTTTATTTCTAGTTTCTCGAGCAGTTATCTTCCATTTTTCGTACAGAATAAGAAGTCGTTTTTCTCTTTTCAGCGCTTCCTCCCTTTTATATTCTTGCATCCTTTCAGTTTGTTGTCGCATGCGTTGGGGTCGTCCCCCTTGTTGTTGTTGTTGTTGTTGTTGTTGTTGTTCAGAATCATCTTCTTCCAAGTGTTCTGCGGTGCTGGCTAGGATGGACTGTTCAGTGGCTTGCACTCCGCATTCAATTTTATTCATTTTGTTCCCCTTCAGCTTTATTTATTTTATTTTCAATTTTATTTATTTATTTATTTATTTTTTTTTTTTTGCCTTTGTTTAATTTTATTATTGGTTTAGTATTAGACCTTTTTAGTTTTGTATTGTATTTATTATGTAGTTGTGTATTTGTGGACATTTATTTTAACCCTCCTATTTGAATTATTTAGCAAGCATGAGCGTGCAAATGAGCAATAACACAAACATCACAAAACCATGTAAACATCAATATAGCAAACCAAAAAACAAAAGGGATCACATTTCATAAAACCACCATTCTTAAAATTTTATATCAATGATTAAAACATCAATGACTTAGACAAAGATAGAAAAGTTCTTTGCCTAGCACGTGCAAATATGAGATATTGTGCAAAGTGTCTCTCTGTACGAGCTCTGATTCAGTTCCAGCTCAGCGAAAGTTGCGTAAATGTCTTTTACTAATTCCAGTTTTCGTCCGCGCAAGCTCAAATATGCAAACAGTCTCTCCGTGCGGACGCTTATTGAGGCTAAACGCGGAAAGAAATGTCTCAAGTGATCCTGCGTTTACGTCCGCGCGCGCTTGGATTAGTAAATGTCTTTTTTCAAATCCAGCGAAACGGATAGGCACAAGTGTCCTTTAGTCCATCAACGCCTTATTTCCACACTCTTCATAACTTATTTCCGTGCCGCAACATTCCAAAAACGTGTGTAGAATACTACTTACAATGTCTGCGGCCTAATCATTAGTCCAGGGTCTCCCGTTTACCGGTGTAGTCGTCTTTGGCAAGGCCCGTGTCCGATTTCCCCGTAGTTGTCCGTGTGTCCGCCCCACAATGGCTCGAACAAGCTCGTCTGTCAGTAGCCCACGCCACTCAAGACGCCACTCACCGGTTCATAGGTAAAGCTCTTACTGTTAGCAACCCAGCTGAATGAATGAGCGTACAGGTGAATGTGCCTTTGTTTCCATTTATTACCATATGCACATAAACACCGTAAGAGCTAAAAAATATAATGCAGTGAATTAGTCCATTGTAAACATTACAAGTCACAAATAAAACAATCAAAAAATACCTTTTTTCCCCATCAGCAAGGTGCTAATCAAGGAGCCATCCATGCCCGTCCTCCTATTGCCCACCCGCCATGACACTTTAAAAGGAACTCAACCCACACCAAACAGGAACGACTTGCCCAGTTTCAAAATAAAATTCTGGGAATGTCACACAGTGGCTTAATGGGCTAAGTGAAGAGGGGGTTTCCAACGGCTGGACCGGACTGGAGCACGGACTGCTTTTGGACACTACCAGTGGACACGGCTCTGCCAAGACTTTAAACACGCGATGGACAGCGTTCGTTTTGTGGATTTATTTCTTCAGAGAGGAGCAGGCGCCAAAGCGTGACATGGATGTTATTCTCAGTGAGGTAAGTGTTTGTGCTTGTGCTTAGCTGCAGCTCGTTGTGCGTTGTGGTAGTTGTGCGTGGTAAATGCGAGGCTGGACACAGATTGTTAGTGCGTTGTTGCTTCATGCTCATTCACCGCTGTGTCAGTGCGCTCTTTGCACAGTCCTTGGTTAGTCTTAGTTCTCGGTTGGTCTTGAGGCTGGGTCAGGTCAGCTTCTCCTGCGTGATCCAAACTGACGTAAATTTTCGAAAAGAGCTTCTGTGCTGTTGACTGTGAATGCTGGTGCCTTGAAACTGTCCCCAAACAATGTGTTTTAGTACTTATGTATTAACACAGCATAGACTTGGACCAGGACCGAGCACTATAGCTACACTGTAAAAAACAGCGATACAGCGAGGGAACACAAGGTCAGCGAGAGAGAAGCACGAGCCCTATTACAAGGGTAAAGACACAGATACCAACAATGGTAAAGACACAGATACCAACAATGGTAAAGACACAGATACCAACAATGGTAAAGACACAGATACCAACAATGGTAAAGACACAACAAGTACAAACCAACACCTACAGGACACTTAAACAAGATAATGTTACATTTGGGATAGTTTCTCATTTGCCTTGTTTACATGACGGTTTTAATTCCGAATAAAGATCATTTAATTCTGAATAAAAATTAATTCTGCTTTAAAAATACCATGTAAACACTTATTCCTTATGAAAATGTTTATTCGGATTTAAACTTAATTCTGAATAAAGTGGGTGGTTTATTCCGCTTTTAAATCCGAATAATTTTATTCCTTTCTCATGTAAAAGTTTTATTCGGAATAAAAACAATTCCGTTCGCACTGCCCATGCTCGTTACGTCGCCTCTCTGACCCAGTGACGCTGCAAGATGGCGGCACGGACTCGAAACTTTTTTGTTTTACATATAAGTGCGCTACAGGAGTTACAGACAATGAAAAGAGTGGGTGGGAGAAAACACGAAACACTCACCTTTTCGCAGAGGCAGCGGAAAGTTTTGAACAAGGAGTGTACATCATGTACGCGGAGAGAGACGCTGCGGTGATCCAAAACAAGTGGAAACTGGACTAAACTTTTCCTCCGCTCACAGAACATGACGTGGAGCTGATGATGTGATTCTCCAGCTGCTGCTTAAAGACTTTCACCGGAACGACTCCAAAAAAAGTTAGTATCATGCAGTGACGTGCGGTGGGATTTCCAACTGGTGAGGCACTGTGAACCACACAGGTCTAGTTGCTTATTTTCACTTCAGGATGCCTTTTTATTTACTTTGCAGACGTGTATATCAAATAGAAGCATGTAATCTCATGTGACTATTTTGTCTCTACACGCAAAATTAAGGATGAGAAAAAAATTATTTTGTCGCGAGTTTCGATCCCCAGACCCTTTGCACCGCGGCTCTCTCACTCATCCATCTGAGCTAAACAGCTGATGACGTCACCGTGGTGCGGGAGTCTTAATGACTGCCACTGTTCAATAGTTGGGGACAGATTATTACGATTTTTTAGACCTTTGCTGTTAAATATTTGTTCATGAGGATTTATATAGTTTCTTAAGGCTTTGTTTAACCACACTGTGAAGTTTAACACAGACACATTTAATCGTATTAATCTTATTTTGGCCGTAGAAAGCCGCCAGATTTCCCTCGTAAGCAGAGCTGGAGCGTGAGGCGTGCCTCATCTGGGCTTTGTACTAACTCCGTTTACTATCAAATTAAGTCACTAAAAGCGCTCACTTTCACATAATATTCTCTTTCTTGACAATTAGAAGACAAAGCACTCGAAAAAAGTACGTCTCCAAACACATTTTATCACTTTTGGTGGAGAAACAGTGAGTGCACGCGCTGCATGAACGCGCCCTGTTCATTGTGTATGTGTCTGCGCAGGTCTGAGTGAGGCGAGCCTCAGCGCTGTAGACCTGCGTTATATTGGCAAGTCCTGGAGATTTTGGGGGTTTTAACCACAAAACTCAGTGAAAATCACACGAAATCAACTAAATCTGACAAATACGAAACATTTTACATACAAAAAAATATAGTATTTAGTCTTATTGACATCAAGTATTTTTTTCCCCATTTGGACTGGTGAGGCACTGCCTCACCTGCCTCCCCTGACCGCACGTCGCTGGTATCATGTTTGTGTCAGTGGCGTTACAAAAATCCCAAGTGATAAAAAAGCCGGTGTCCGGTGTATCCAGCGAATAATTGTTTTTCCGGTAGACGTAACTACGCAATGACGTATTTGCGCTCCCCGTCCTCTCTTTCTACCTCAGACGGTAATCGGAATAAAATAAAGCCGATTTAGCGTGTTTAACATGTAAACCTTTATTCGGAATTATTATTTCCATGTAAACTTGAAGGAAAATATTTTAATTCCGAATTAATTAATTCGGAATAAATCATTCGGAATTAAGAAACATCATAAACGTGGCCATTGTATTCTGACCAGACTTATATTTACAGTGCCTTGCGACAGTATTCACACCCCTTGAACTTTTCTACATTTCTCTTATTATGCCCACAAACATAAACATATTTCACTGAAACTTTTGCGTGAAAGACCAACACTAAGTTGCACACAATTGTGAAAAAGAAGGGCAGTCAAACATGAGTACGTTTTTTTTTTTACAAATAAAAAGCTGAAAAGTAGGCGTGCAAAGTTATTCAACCCCTCTGAGTCAATATTTTCTAGAACCGCCTTTTGATGCAATTACAGCTCCAAGTCTCTTTGGGTATGTTTCTACCAGCTTTCCACATCTTGAGACTGAAATTTTTGCCCATTCTTCTGGCGGTTAGCGCTCTGGCCTCATAGCAAGAAGGTCCTGGGTTCGACTCCCGGGCCGCCCGGGGCCTTTCTATGTGGAGTTTGCATGTTCTCCCCGTGTCTGTGTAGGTTTCCTCCGGGTACTCCGGTTTCCTCCTACACCTAAAAACATGTCCAATGTGCCTCCCCTGACCCTTCCCCCAAGACTACAGATGGAAATTAGCTGTAAACTACAATCTGGTACAAGCATCTCTGCCACTGTGCTTAATGTAATTGTACATTGTCCTTAATAAACCTTACCTTTACCTTCACCTTACCTTTATAATAGCTCCAGCTCAGTCAGATTAGATGGAGTGTGTTTGTGAACAGCAGTTTTCAGATCTTGCCACAGATTCTCGATTGGATTTAGGTCTGGGCGTTGTCTGGGCCATTCTAAGACATGAATATGTTTTGTTTTAAACCATTCCAATGTAGCCTTGGCTTTATGTTTGGGGTCATTGTCCTGTTGAAAGATAAACCTCCGCCCCTGTCTCAAGTGTTTTCAGACTGTATTTGGCTCCATCCATCTTTCCATCAACTCTGACCATATTCCCTGTCCCTGCTAAAGAAAAGCATGTGTAGAAAATAATGCTGGCACTTGTATTTTTGATTGTGTGGATGGTGCATTCAGAGTCATGAGCAGTGTTAGGTTTCTGCCACACATAGCGTTTTGCATTTTGGCCACAAAGTTCAATTCTGGTCTCATCTGACCAGAGCATCTTCCTCCACATGGTTACTGTGTCCCCACATGGCTTTTGGCAAAGTGAAAACGGGATTTCTTATGGCTTTCTTTTAAGCAAAGGCTTTCTTCTATAAAGGCCAGATTTGTGTAGTGCAGAACTAAAAGTTGTACCTTTGACAGATTCCCCAACCTGAGCTGTAGATCTTTGCAGTTCCTCCAGAGTCACCATGGGCCTCTTGGCTACATCTCTGACCAGTTCTCTCCATGTTCAGACTGTAAGTTTAAGTCTACGGCCTGGACTTGGTAGGTTTGTAGTTGTGCCATACTCCTTCCATTTATGGATGATGGTGTAAACCAGCACTTCTCAAAGTGTGGGGCGCGCCCGTTTAGGGGGGCGCTGAATGTCTTCAGGGGGGGGGCGCAAGGAGCAGTGCAGATAAATGCATTTAAAAATACGAGTGGAAGCAGGAAAAATACAGAGAACACCGCCTCCACGGTGACAACAGCTGCAGCGGCAAGTGGAGCTGCAACATGGACAGAATCCAGTCAAAAGAAAGGCTAATGATGCAGATAAAACTGGAGACACCAGTGTCGCACCGCGTAGGCTGTGATTAATTATTTTGTCGGCATTAACGCAACTCGATGCACGCGATGCATGAATGAAAGTGTCCCGCTCTGCTGCGGCGCCCTTTTCTCTCCCTCTCAGAGGATCTCTTCCGCTGTAGTCATTGCAGTGGACACGAGGAAGAAACGTCTGTTGTACAGACAGCAGGACAGAGACGAATCTGAGCTCCGTGTGAGTGTTTAAGTCGTCCAAAAAGACCTAGAAATGACGAAGATATGGCCAGTTAAAGGATAGTTCGGGATTTTTGACATGAATCTGTACGGCATCCCCATCACCAGTGTCGTGCATCCACATTGACTTACCCTCGACAGTGTCCGGTGAGCCGAGTTACTGTCCACTTTAGGTCCAGATGAAAATAGTCCGGCAAGTTTGCTGGGGTCATTGAAAAAAAGACTTTTTCTTCTCAAAACAATATGTGTTCAAAAGAGTGATATATGTGCATGATAAACCGTTGTGCTCAAAAAAGTCAGACCTCGTAATCGCTTGGCACTATTTTCTCTCCCTTCATATCACTGCGCGCTGACGCGAGCTGAAAGCCGCGCGTCACTTTTCAGTTGTTTGGCAGTGTTTACATTCTCATTCAGCGACGCAAACAAGCTAACTTGAGAGAATGGTGCGGACTTGTGACTATCCAGGCTGTACCAACAAAAATGTGGCTGAATCTCCGCACACATTTCACCATTTTCCCGTGACGGATGTTGCCTTGAGGAAACTTTGGCTTCTTGCTCTAGGTTTCGATGTGAACAGCAAACTGGTAAAGATGAAAAAGCTTTGTGTTTGCAGTGCGCACTTCAGCGACAACCAGTGGCGGTTTTTGGGGTGGGCGAGGTGGGCAGCCGCCCAGGGCGGCATTTGCCAGGGGGCGGCATTTGCCGAGAAAAAAAAAAAATCAAAAGTCCTTCATCAGCGCCGCAGGACGCATGCAATCTAATGTACAGTTAACAGGTCAAGCTATACCAGGAGAAACAGCACCCTCTACTGGCGGCCGCATCCCTTCACAACCAGTTCTGTGTCTTTGGTCATGAGCTGTCATAACACCGCTGATCCTGCAGATGGCGCTACGTGCACAGTCTGTTTGGTTTAACTTTTTTTTCACAGCCGCAGATTCTTCAATATTAAGTTGTTAGCAGCAGACTGCTCCGTCTTCTGCAAACTTTACCCGGTTATCACTTTAATAATGCGATGGATCTGTTTAACAGCGAAAATAAAAGGCTGTTGTCTTTGTTTTTAACACAAATCGTCCGCCGTGGAAAGGACGAGCTCTGAATCACCGCAGTGTTGGACAAACATAAATTTTCACGGAGTTTTTTGATCAAACAGCGCTGTGTTTCTCCGGGTTAGTTTTGATCAACTGACCTCAGCAAACATGTTTTGTTTTTCTGGTGTAACGGTGCTGCGTGTCTGCAGCATTTTGGACAAAACAACTCAGTCTGTGTGGATTATTTTGGCTTTGTTTATCACCCAAGTCCCTCCTCTAGAGCAGCTGCAGCAGGTATGTAACCCGGCGGTCCTGTGGGATTTAATTTGCGTCAAGAGTTAATGCGAATAAATAAACACGAGTTAATGCAAACAAATAAAACTACGTTTCCAGCTTTCAAAATTCGCTTCAGCCGTTATGCACATAAAACAAAACCCACCTCTAGAGAGCGTATAAACTTTTATGCGCATTAGGGATTCTAAATGTGATATTTGCCGTTTCCACCTCCCAAGACTTATTCAATACTTCTTAATGCGCATTAAAAACAAGGAGGTGGAAACGCTAGTCGTCTCTTCAGTCATAGATTTTTCATTTGCATGTGCAATGAGACGGTCAAAACCTTCAGGGTCAGTTTAAAAAAAAAACAAGAACAAGAGAAAAAAGGATAAAGGTATAATGACTTTTGCCCAACTGTCATAATTATTACTTAGCCTGCCTGGCTTGCACACTAATTCTCCATTTTAATATCAAGAAGAAGGTTCAGAAGCTGTAATGCTGCTGAGTTCATTTTGATTATTAAAAATCACATATTACTGACAGATTGTTACCACTTTTTGACAGATGTGGATATACAATAATTGTAAAAATAATTAAAGCCGCAAGCGGCATTCCAACGGGGCGGGCTAGGGGGGTTTGGGGGGCGCCAGAGGAGCTTGTTCGCCCAGGGAGTCATGCAGGCCAGAACCGCCTCTGCTATCACACATTTAGACAGATTTGTGAACAGTGTTTGAGAGAAATGGTAATATTGTGTATCTGGAATGAATTTTAAGTCCATCTCATGAAAAATGGGAGCAAAAACAAAAGTGTTGCGTTTATATTTTTGTAGAGTATATTTGTTTTGTATAGCCTCATTTTTCTTTGTCCCATAGATCATGCATCCTCACAATGCCAGCTTGCAGCCACAACCCTTTTGATTTTGTTTGATTTTGTTAGTTTATCTATATTGACTTTTTTTATCTTAAGACACAAAATAAACCATAATACATTAAAACAAAACCACTGTTAGAACTAGTGGTTTTATCAACATTCAAACAGTAAACTGTCAGATTTAGTGTTCATAAGCACATTCAGTCAAGTTCACACTTTGTTTCTTCAAACATGGTGTCTGTTCTTGTATTAGTGTGTTTTATACAACCACTTCAGTGTTTAAGTCTGTATCTGCAGGAGCAAAACTGATAGATTCTGGCCTTTCGATTCGATTGCTGCAAACTTTGATCGATTTTTCATCTCTAATTTTGACATATTTTATTAGCATTTCTAAGAATAATGATTTTTTTTTTTTATCATTATCCTTATTATTGAATGAGCTAAAAATAACCCAGCTTTCAGTCATAAATGGATATATTTTGTAAATCAAACCCCCAAAATGGCTAAATTCACCTCTTTTATGACTTAAAAGTGCAGCCCAAAAACACACAAACTATGACCTTTAAAATTCATGAGACGTAAAAAAAAAAAAAAAAAAAAAAGTCGCTAAGAAAGCAGACGACCAAGGCAGGAGAAGTAGACTGGAAAAATGTATTTGAGCAGATGCATCAAATGGAGAAATAGAAAATCATGAATCATTAAAAAAAGCAGATTGTCAGAAGGATGAGCACAATTCCATTTTTGTCACAATATTGCCCAGACCTAATTGTAAGGTCCCTTGTCCTTATTAATATACCTTAATACCTTAGATTTGTAACAACACAAACAGACAGCTTCAGTATTTTTCCAACTGTCAGCGCTTCACGTGCGGGAGAAAGAGTCACGTGACCAGGGCGTGAGAAGAGTCACGTGACCAGGGCGTGAGACAGACGCGCTGCTGCTTCCTGTTTTCAGCAGGTGAGGCACACCTGAGACTCAACTGGCACCGAAACTGGACTGAACCTGGGCCAAACCTGGACTAACTGGGTCTAAACTGAGTCTACACCGGTGCAGGGAACAAGGACCAAAGCGAGGACTGAACCCGGTCTAAACCAGGACTTTCTGCGGCTCAACTGAGCCAGGATCTGAACACAAACAAGAGACAAGTGTGCAGGACCATTGTGGGATCAAAACAGCTCCAGGACTGGTCTGAATCAGGTCTAAACCCGGACTAAAGCAGGACTAAACCCGGACTAAAGCAGGACTAAAGCAGGACTTAAACAGGACCTAAATCAGGCCCAGCTCAGGTCTAAACCAGGACTAAACCCGGACCAGACCCGCCCAGCCCGGTGAGTCCAATGCTGGTCCTGCGCCTGTTGCCGCTCCTCCTGCCGCTCGTGCTCTCTGCGCGGCGCGGCGGAGCGTCAGAAGCGCGCTGCCGCGACGGTTACCGCGCGGAGTTCGTGCTGGACGCGGAGGACGCGGTCAAACAGGGCGCGGTGCTGCTAGCCACGGCGCATGCGCAGAGCGAAGAAGACTGCGAGGAGGCGTGCTGCAACGAGACGCTCTGTAACCTCGCGCTCAGGGAGCCCAACGGCGCATGCGCGATGTTCGACTGCGTTTACAAGAACCGCTTCGTCTGCGACAGGTAAAAACACACCTGACATGGTTTGGTTTGGTTTGGTTTGGTTTAAAGACTGGGAAAGTTTTATTCTGCACTGTAAAGGTCAAAAGAGAGATTTATGAGAGAGCAAGAGAACGAGAGGGGAGGGAGAAAGGGAGAAAAGGAGAGAAATTAGAGGGAAAGATGAGAGAGGGGAGAGAAGGAGAGAGAAAGGGATAAAGAGAAAGAGGAGCAAAAGAGGGAGAGAAAGGGAGTGAAAAAGAGAAGAGAGTGTAGGATAGGAGAGAGAAAGAGGAGGAGGAGAGCAAGAAGGGGAAGACAGAGAAAAAGAGGAGAGAGAGATGAGCGAGAGTGAAAAGGAGCGTGAGAAGAGAGTGAGGGGGAGCAAGAAAGAGAGAGAGAAAGGGAGGAGAAAGAGGAGAGAAGGGGGAGAGCGAGAGAAGAAAGAGGAGCAAGAGAAGGAGAGAGAGCGGGAAAGAAGGAGGGGGAAGAGATGGAGAAAAGGAGAGGGGGAAGAGCGAGAGAGAGCAAGAAAAGAGAGGAGTGATAGAAGAGAGGGGGGAAAGAGGAGAAAGAGAAAAGAGGGGAGAATTGGGAGAGCAGCAGTGAGAGAAGGTCCACTTCAACAGCAGGAGTTTTACACCCTGAAAGAAGGGCAAAAAGTTAAAAACCGTGAGAAAGAAAAGAGATGACAAAGAGGGGACACTTTTTTCACTTCCCAGCGTTTCACCAGGAAGCACAAGTTTAACGTCAAAGTTATTTTACTCAGTCTTTGTCCAAATGTTCAAAGTCTTTGTGTTTGTGTTTGTGTCAGGTTCGAGAGCCGCAGCGGGTATCACACCTTTGTGACCAAGAAACTGTACGAGACCTACCTGAAGGCTCCGCACAGGAAAGGTAAGCCCTGCCCACGACATGTAAGCTCCGCCCAGGAGATGTTTAAGCCACGCCCACAACATGTAAGCTCCGCCCAGGAGAAGTAAAATAATAAAAGTATAAACTTAAATAAGAATTATCTGTGTTTTAGCTGAGTTTTTCAATGATAGGTAAAGCTATGGTCACATTGACCCGTACAACCTGCTACGACTTCTCTGCTCATTTCCTGGGTAGTACCCGTACCCGTACAGCCGCTCTATATCTAGAGTGGTGGGTGCTAGGGGTTTGTCTTGGTTGAACTTCAGGTGCATACCACTATAGTCGGGGAGCCAAAGTCTGAAAAGTGCTTTAAAAAGGGAGGAACCTGACACGGCCTGCCGTACTTTTTATTTGTCATTTTTTGTTAGCTTTGACCCCCATAATTTTTTTTCGCGATATTTCTGCCCGAGCATACCCTCTGATTATTGACCCTTAGGGTCAAAGCTAACAAAACAATGACAAATAAAAAGTACGGCAGGCTTTGTCAGGTTCCTCGCTTTTTCAGACTTTGGCTAACCGACTATGAGGTGCACCACAGTATTATACTATTTAATAAAATTGAGACCCAGAGAGAAAGTAAAGTTTAGCGAAAATAATAAAAGGCACTGTTTAATAAAAAAATAATAATTTGAAAAATTAAATAATAACAGCTCCCAAATAAATCAAAATATTCAATTAGGCAGAAGATGTACTAAAAAGAAATACCACAAAAATATTTCCAAATCTATGTAGCAGTAGAACAAGCAGTGCAGTGCGACAGTTGCCTTTCAGTCACTGCAAAATCTGGACCGAGACACCTGATGAAAATATGCTCAAACCACTGGACGGACTGTTTGAGACGACCTATCAGAACAACACCAAAAACATCATGTCCGACCCCAGTCATGTTCTAAACAAAGAATATGTGATGTTACCATCTAGACGTGGGTATTGTGTGCCGCGCTTTCACAGGAGCAGGCTCAAACAGTCCTTCATACATCAGTCTATCCTGAAACTACATGAGGAGCTTCAAAATATCAAAATAAGCAGACTGTAATTGATTTGTTGTAGGTTTTTGTGTGGTGTCTCTGTGTTGTCTTGTCTTGTGTTGTCTTTGTGGCGAAGCTGCTGTTTGCAGGCAGGACAAATGTCGGACCTGTCGGTCTGACAATAAACTTCTACCAATCAATCATCAGTCAATCATCAATCAATCATCAGTCAATCAAAGCGCGCGCGTAATGGTTTTCAAACGTTTTTTAGAAGATGCTGGATTTTCTCAAACTTTAAGTTAAGTTTACTCACGGCACCGGTGCTTTGATTACTTTAATTATTACGAAAAAACACAGCCCGTTTGTAAGTTTGTAGCCAGATCGATGGTCTTGATAAAGATTTTCTACGACCAGTCTGCAAATGCAGAAACTATAATCTGTAGAATACAGCTTAAAGCCTGTGTAGTTTGTCTGTGGGAGAGTGAATGAGGAGAGAGACGCAGCTCAATGGTCCAAGCGACTCACAGGACGACAGGACCTGGAGCGTGCGGGTAAAACGCAGAACGCCTGAGACATGGGGAGAACCTGGAGTGCGCGGGTAAAACGCAGAACGCCTGAGACACAAACACGGGGAGGACAGTCGCTGTAACATAGTCGGGTTTTACTGGTGTAGCTACAATCAGGTTATTGCTACGGTTAATATAAGGTTTAATAGTTAGAAACAACTTAAAGGATTGAGTTGGAGCTGTAGGAAAACAGTCTCTCCTCCATGATCGTCAGACAAGCTGTAAGATTCGTACAAACATTTTATTCGTACGAGTCATTGTGACCAAAGCTGAAATAAGTGAGCTTTATGTGTATATGTATTACAGTATGTGGCTTTCACAGACAGACTCACAAAAATGTCTGTCAAATGTGAATGTATGTGCCTGATTGGCTGACGGCGGCGTGTCATGTGACTCAGGTGAGCGGCGGCGGCCAATCGCAGTGGGCGGTCAGGACGTGGTGGTGCAGCCCGGAGAAGTCGTGTTTCTGAACGGAAGTGAGAGCCAAGCCATCGGAGACGACATCGAGAGCTACAGCTGGAGCCTGGAGCAAGGAGACCCCCGCGTCAGCATGGAGGTAAGGCCTGGTTTAGACCTGGTTTAGACCTGCTTTAGACCTGCTTTAGACCCCGCGTCAGCATGGAGGTAAGGCCTGGTTTAGACCTGGTTTAGACCTGGTTTAGACCCCCGCGTCAGCATGGAGGTAAGGCCTGGTTTAGACCTGGTTTAGACCTGCTTTAGACTGCTTCCCCGCGTCAGCATGGAGGTAAGGCCTGGTTTAGACCTGCTTTAGACCTGCTTTAGACCCCGCTCAGCATGGAGGTAAGGCCTGGTCCAGACCTGGTCCAAGCCTGGTTAGACCTGGTTTAGACCTGCTTTAACCCCTCGTCAGCATGAGGTACCTGGTCCAGACCTGGTCTAGGTGTTTAGACCTGGTTTTAGACTGCTTTAGACCTGCTTCAGAGACCGCCTAGCTGGGTCAGAGCAGCATGGTTATTAGACCTGCTTTAGACCTTTAGACATCCCCGACCTGTAGGTAGACCCCAGTCAGCATGAGGTAAGGCCTGTTTTAGACCTGGTTTAGACTAGACTGTGTTTAGACCTTCTTCAGACCCCGCGTCAGCATTGGACTGGTTTAGACCTGCTGGCTCAGCATACTAAGGCCTGGTTAGACCTGGTTTAACCTGGTTTAGAACCTGGTTCAGTTTAGCCCTAGACCTGCTTTAGACCTAGAAGACCTGGTTAGACCTGGTCAGCATTAGCCTGGGTTTAGAGCCCCGGTGACCAGACCATTGAGAGTACCGGCTGTTCAGCAATGAGAGGTTAAGAGCCTGGTTTAGACCTGGTTCAGCATGGAGAGGCCCTGGTTTAGACCTTTCAGACCCTGGTTTATACCTGCTTTAGACCTCTTTAGACCCCGCGTCAGCATGGAGGTAAGGCCTGGTTTAGACTGGTTTAGACCTGGTTCAGACCTGGTTTAGACCTGGTTTAGACTTGTTTTAAACAGATGAAAGCGTTTTCTTCCACATCAGAGAAGTATCAGTAAAGATTACCTTTATATTACCTGGAGCAAAGACAACTGTGCATGTTCCATATCCTGGAGTGCAGCTGGCAAAATGCTAAAGCTAATGGTCTGGAGGTAGGATGGTCTGGTCTGGAGGAGGGTCTGGTCTGGAGGGGAGGTCTGGAGATGGGAGGTCTGTCTGGAGGTGGGAGGGTCTAGAGGTGGGTCTGGTCTGGAGGAGGGTCTGGTCTGGAGGAGGGTCTGGTCTGGAGGAGGGTCTGTTTCTGGAGGAGGGTCTGGTCTGGAGGAGGTCTGGTCTGGAGGAGGGTCTGGTCTGGAGGAGGGTCTGGTCTGGTCTGGAGGAGGGTCTGGTCTGGAGGTGGGAGGGTCCTAGAGGAGGGTCTGGTCTGGAGGAGGGTCTGGTCTGGAGGTGGGATCTGGTCTGGAGGAGGTCTGGTCTGGAGGAGGGTCTGGTCTGGAAGGTTGGTTGCTGGTCCTGGTCCTGGTCAGTCCTGTTGAACCGGTCTCTTTCTCCACAGAACACACAGTTCCCAGACCAGGTCCGGCTCTCAGGTCTGGTGGCCGGGGTCTTACTTGTTCCTGCTCACAGTGACAGACTCCAGAGGAAACTCGGCCAAGACAGAATCCTGGTCCAGGTCCTGAGTCCGGAGGAGACCAGCCGTGAGTGCTCTTTGCCCTCTTCTTTTCCTTTCACATCCTCTGCCTGTCTTACCTCTCTCTTCTCAGTTTTCTGCCTGTTTCAACTCTGTTTTTGTCTTTCTCTCTCCTCAGTGTTCTGCCTGGCTCCTCCTAAAGTGGGGCCGTGTCGCGCCTCCTTCACCAGGTGGCGCTATGACGCGGTGCTCGAGCGCTGCTCTAAGTTCACGTTCGGCGGCTGCAAAGGAACTACAACAACTACCTGTCCGAGTCTGCGTGTGAGACGGCGTGTCGCAACGTCACAGGTACGATGCGCACGAACACGACGCGCACAAACACGACGTGCACAAACACGACGCGCACGAACATGACGCGCACAAACACGACACGCACGAACACGACGCGCACGAACACGACGTGCACGAACACGACGCGCACAAACACGACGCGCACAAACACGACGCGCACAAACACGACGCACACAAACACGACGCGCACAAACATAACACGCACAAACACGACACGCACGAACACGACGCGCACAACACGACGCGCACAAACGACGCGCACAAACATAACACGCACAAACACGACACGCACGAACACGACGCGCACGAATACGACGCGCACGAACACGACGTGCACAAACACGACGCGCACGAACACAACACGCACGAAAACGACGCCTACGAACATGACACGCACAAACACGACGCACACGAACATGACGCGCACGAACACGACGCACACGACACGACGCGCACTGAACACGACGCCCACGAACACGACGCCCACGAACATGACGCGCACAAACACGACACACACAAACACTTGTCTCTAAACACGCAGGATTTTAACTCTTTACGCTTCACTTACAGCGTCTCTGGAGAGGAACGCGCCGCCTCCTGTCGCCAGTGAGTAAACTTTCTCTCATTCGTGTCTAACTGCAGCTTCATCACAGCTAACACTCTGAAAAACCTTTGATATTCAGACCATTTTTCAGTCATAGAAGTAAAGAAAAACAGCCAAATGTGGTAGAAATAAAAAGTTGTCCTGGAAGATAAACAATCATAATTAAACATCTACAAGTGCTGGTCAACGAATTAGAATAATTTGAAATGGTGCAATCATGAAATTCTTTGAATGCATTTGTTGTGCAGAAAGAAATTCAGGTGTTCACCGCACCTGTCCTACTCGTTAGAGTAATCACAGAACTCGTTACCTGTAAAAAACCTGCTCAGCTGAGCTTTCCAAAAGGTCCATTTAGGCCATTTAACTGTGACACTGTTGTTCCATTGAATTAGAATAATGGAGAAACCGTTTCATTGAATTAGAATAATTTTTATTATAATTAGAATCATCACTTTCTCAGTATTTTTTTGGCTGCTCCCTTGGCTTGTATGACTGCCTGAAGTCTCCGTGGCATCGATTTGACCAGCTTGTCGCAAGTTTACGCACTCACAGCTTCCCAAGCAGTGGCGATGTTCTGCTTCAGTTGGTCCAGCTTAGTCGGCTTTCTGTCGCGAATTTTCCGCTTGATGATGGCCCAAAGGTTTTCAATGACATTGAGGTCAGGCGAGTTGGCTGGCCATGCCAAAACTTCAAGCTGTTTTCTAGTGAACCAATCTTTGGTCGACTTTGCCGCATGAGCCGGTGCAAGATCCTGTTGAAATATGAAGTCTTCTTCGCCGAACTGTTCCTCAACAGTCGGAATCAGGAACGTTTCCAGAACATCTTGATATACGGCAGCATTGACAGTCTTCTTAAGGAAGCAGAGTTTCCCTACACCCTGAGCAGACATGCATGCCCAGACCATAACGCTCTGGGGAAACTTGACGGATCTTTTCACGCACTCGTGGTTGTAGGTTTCGCCACCACGACGCCAGACACGAAGACCTTGGTCACCAAAGGAGATGCAGAAGCGTGATTCGTCACTGAAGACCACTTTCTGCCAGTCTTCAGCAGTCCACTCGCCGTGTTGTTTGGCCCACTTCAGCCGTTTCTGTATTTGTTTCTTGTTCAGCATCGGTTTTACCATAGTATGTCTATGGGTTTTACTGCTGGAACGCGATATTTGAAGCCGAGTCATTGAAAACCTTTGGGCCATCGTCAAGCGGAAAATTCGCGACAGAAAGCCGACTAAGCTGGACCAACTGAAGCAGAACATCGCCACTGCTTGGGAAGCTGTGAGTGCGTAAACTTGCGACAAGCTGGTCAAATCGATGCCACGGAGACTTCAGGCAGTCATACAAGCCAAGGGGGCAGCCAAAAAATACTGAGAAAGTGATGATTCTAATTATAATAAAAATTATTCTAATTCAATGAAACGGTTTCTCCATTATTCTAATTCAATGGAACAACAGTGTCACAGTTAAATGGCCTAAATGGACCTTTTGGAAAGCTCAGCTGAGCAGGTTTTTACAGGTAACGAGTTCTGTGATTACTCTAACGAGTAGGACAGGTGCGGTGAACACCTGAATTTCTTTCTGCACAACAAATGCATTCAAAGAATTCATGATTGCACCATTTCAAATTATTCTAATTCGTTGACCAGCACTTGTACTGCACAAGATTCAGACTCTTTAGATTTGGCTGTGCACACAGCGTGTCCTTTTGGGAAAAAGAAAATAATAATCCATAAATAAAGCCTATATTTTTATCTTTCCAGTATTATCTGTGCTTACACACGAACGATTTCAGTGCCAGGACCTGTGTGGAGGTAACTTCACCTGGTGCCAATAGAATCAAACCTTGTTAGGATGTCAAAGTTAAATTTGACAAATCATCAGCGATTGTCCCCGTCGAGGTGTAGAACCACTCTTCTGAGCATGACAGTTACTTTGTTGTTCACTTGATCAAATCAGAATAAGGAATATTAAATTGTCCTGGAGGAGGCCCCCCAGACCCCCAGGCCCCACACTGTTAGGTGTCCCACATTACAAAGACTAGTCTCCTAATAGAGAGGTCAGGCATGACTACTTGAGAGGAAGTCGACTAGTCGGAGTCAGCATGACTAACGCTCTCGACCAGTCGACTACTAAACCCCTGATTGTGGTCTATTAATAATCTGGTTTGATGTGTTTTATGTTGAATGTCAGAACAGTGCTTGGACTAGTCTGTGTGTGCACAGAACGACAGTTGGCTTGTTTGTATTCAAAAAAACAGTCATTCTCCTGCACATCTCTGAGTTTGTGTCTTGTGAGGCAGTGTGGGTCAAATATTTGGTCAGAACACTGAGGCACTAGTTTTGTAAAAGAACCTTTTAGTCGACGTTTAAAGTCGATCAAAATCTAAACCTGCAGCCTCTTGTGTTTCTGATCATTAAAGATTTAACAAAACATTTAGAACCATGTGTTGGCTTGAAGATGAGACCGGGCAAACTGCGGCCCGGGGACAAGGTGTGGCCCTCTGCCTGTTTTAATCAGGCCCTGGGCTCATTTTTGAAATAAGTTTGATGTTTTCTATGAGTTTTTTTGATTGGCTTTGCTGGTGAGCGTTTGTGTTCTTGATAAATATTAAAATACATTTTATTTTACAGGAACGCTGCAAAAAATTATGAAGTTTAAAGGTTGATTCTAGTTTTTTTTTAATTCAATTTATTTATTAATCTAGATTATTTTCCTCGGATTTTTTTTTTTTTGTGACCAAATATTTACCATTGGGTTAAAGAGGTTTTTATCTTTCCAGACAAATACTTTTGTTCAAGTAGAATTCTTTCAAACTGGTGACATCTTGGACCGTGTGCCAGAACTTCAATCTCATCTGTTCAAAAGCACTCACACTTAGAGTCAAATCAAGTCAGACATATTTTGTCTTTGTCTTCTGGATTCAAACATGTCCCGGGACAGTAGACCCGTTCTAAAGCAGACTAACCGTGTTTTATGTCCCGGGACAGTTTAGACCCGTTCTAAAGCCCGAGGGACTGACCCGTGTTGTGTGTGTCCCGGGACAGTTTAGACCCGTTCTAAAGCAGGACTAACCCGGTGTTGGTGTCCCTCAGAGGCTATGGTTGGTCCCCGGGGACAGTTTTAGATAGTTTACCCGTTCTAAAGCAGGACTAACCCGTTAGCTTGGTGTCCCGGGACAGTTTAGACCCGTTCTAAAGCAGGACTCAGACCGTGTTGGTGTCCCGGGGACAGTTTAGACCCCGTTCTAAAGCAGAGTG
Source organism: Mugilogobius chulae (assembly GCA_038363315.1). Taxonomy (NCBI): domain Eukaryota; kingdom Metazoa; phylum Chordata; class Actinopteri; order Gobiiformes; family Gobiidae; genus Mugilogobius; species Mugilogobius chulae. The sequence continues at coordinate 3,050,720 of CM076405.1, read as the reverse complement.
TTTGTCCCGGGACAGTTTAGACCCGTTCTAAAGCAGGACTAACCGTGTTGTGTCCCGGACAGTTTAGACCCGTTCTAAAGCAGAGACTAACCGGCTGTGTTGTGTCCCGGGACAGTTTAGACCCGTTCTAAAGCAGGACTAACCCCGTGTTGTGGTGTCCCGGGACAGTTTAGACTCGTTTAAAGCAGGACTGACCCGTGTGTGTGTCCTCAGAGGTGTGCGGGTCCCAGTGCGTCCCGGGACAGCTCGTCTGTGACTCCGACTGCTGCGTTCACAAAAGTCTGGAGTGTGACGGAGTGCAGCAGTGTTCAGACGGAGCGGACGAGAGCGGCTGCAGCAACTGTGAGTGAAAGACTTTACTCCT
>CM076405.1:3030356-3047856 GCA_038363315.1 Mugilogobius chulae | reverse complement strand
CTCTCTTCTTCTTCAGCAGGTTCTGTGGCTCTGGGAGTGATTCTGGCCGTGACTCTGCTGGCTCTGCTCGCTATCGCCGCCTACTGTCTGATCAGGAAACGCAAAGACAGCACCCACAGGCCCGTGTCCAGCAGCGAGATCTAGGACTGGACCTGGACTAAGACCAGCACAGGCCCGTGTCCACCAGCGAGATCTAGGACTGGACCTGGACTAAGACAGGACTAAGACCAGCACAGGCCCGTGTCCAGCAGCGAGATCTAGGACTGGACCAGGTCTAAGCCTGGTCTAAAACAGGACAGGACCAGGTCTACAACTGGTCTACAACAGGACAAAACCTGGACTAAACCTAGTCTACACCAGGACTAAAGCAGGACTAAAACTAGAACTGAACCAAGTCTACAACTGGTCTGAAACTGGGCCAAACCTAAAACTCAAACTGGTCTAAGACTGGTCTAAACCAGAACTAAACCAAGTCTAAAACTAGGACTAAACCTGGACTAAACCTGGTCTAAAACAGGACTAAACCAAGTCTAAAGCTGAACTAAACCTGGACTAAACCAAGTCTAAAACTAGGACTAAACCAAGTCTAAAACAGGACTAAAACTGGACTAAACCAAGTCTAAAACTGAACTAAACTTGGTCTAAACCAAGTCTAAACCTGGACTAAACCAAGTGTAAAACTAGGACTAAAACTGGACTAAACCAAGTCTAAAACAGGACTAAAACTGGACTAAACCAAGTCTAAAACTGGACTAAACCAAGTCTAAAACTAGGACTAAACCTGGACAAAAACTGGACTAAACAAAGTCTAAAACTTGACTAAACCTGGACTAAAACTAGGACTAAACCTGAACTAAAACTGGACTAAACCTGGACTAAATCAAGTCTAAAACTGGACTAAACCAAGTCTAAAACTGGACTAAAACTAGGACTAAACCTGGACTAAAACTGGACTAAACCAAGTCTAAAACTGGACTAAAACTAGGACTAAACCTGAACTAAAACTGGACTAAACCTGGACTAAATCAAGTCTAAAACTGGACTAAACCAAGTCTAAAACTGGACTAAAACTAGGACTAAACCTGGACTAAAACTGGACTAAACCAAGTCTAAAACTGGACTAAAATAGATAAACTAAAAAAACAAACTGGACTAATCAAGTCTAGGAAACTAAAACTGGATCTAAAAACTGGACTAAAACAAACAAGTCTAAAACTGGACTAAAACTAGGACTAAACCTGAACTAAAACTGGACTAAACCTGGACTAAATCAAGTCTAAAACTGGACTAAACCAAGTCTAAAACTAGGACTAAACCTGGACTAAAACTGGACTAAACCTGGACTAAACCTGGACTAAACCTGGACTAAACCTAGACTAAAACTGGACTAAAACTGGACTAAAACAAGCATAAACCAAGTGTAGTTTCTGTGAGCTCATTTGTTCGTTGAGTTTGTTAATCTGTATCTGTAACTAAACCAGATTATTTCAGATGAAATCCTTCTTCTGAGTTTAAGTGTAAATCTTTGTAAATGTTTTAGAAAAAAAAGTGTCTTCTGACTAAACCCGACTCGTTAAACCGAGAACAGCCACAAAGATGGATTAGAGCCGTTAAAAAGAGTCTGTCATGTTTTATCCGAGTGTTTGTTTGTTTTTGGGACTGTTGTTGTTGTTGTTTTTAGTGTGTTTTATTTTTTTTAAACTTGGCACTGATTCTGTTCAAACTCAGGTCCTGCAGTATTTGTAACGGTTTGTTGTGAAAAGTCATATTTATGGGAATCAAAGGGAACTGTATTTAAATAAAACATTTCTGAAGAACGTTTTCGCTCGACGATTGTCTTCATTATACTTTACATTACGGCGGATGAGCTGGTACGTCTGAACATTCTCCTGACTGACGTTTAAGTCCATACTCATAACAGTCTGTCCTTTCTGTCCTTTCAGTAGGACACGTCGTGGGACAGGATCTGGGACACCTGCTGCACATCTTTTACTCTGAGGTCTAAGGTTAGTTACAAAAAACACCTGGAGCTTCTGCACAAAAACTACAAAATCACCAAAGTCAAAGCTGGACTGATTTTGAACATGTCCAATAGGGTGGTCCTTGTATGTTACTAGGGTGGTCCTTGTATGTTAATAGGGTGGTCCTTATATGTTAATAGGGTGGTCCTTGTATGTTAATAGGGCGGTCCTTATATGTTAATATGGTGGTCATTGTATGTTGATAGGGCGGTCCTTGTATGTTACTAGGGTGGTCCTTGTATGTTACTAGGGTGGTCCTTGTATGTTAATAGGGTGGTCCTTGTATGTTAATAGGGTGGTCCTTGTATGTTAATAGGGTGGTCCTTGTATGTTAATAGGGTGGTCCTTATATGTTAATATGGTGGTCCTTGTATGTTAATAGGGTGGTCCTTGTATGTTAATAGGGCGGTCCTTATATGTTAATAGGGTGGTCCTTGTATGTTAATAGGGCGGTCCTTGGATGTTAATAGGGTGGTCCTTGTATGTTAATAGGGTGGTCCTTGTATGTTAATAGGGCGGTCCTTGGATGTTAATAGGGCGGTCCTTGGATGTTAATAGGGTGGTCCTTGTATGTTAATAGGGTGGTCCTTGTATGTTAATAGGGTGGTCCTTGTATGTTACTAGGGTGGTCCTTGTATGTTAATAGGGCGGTCCTTGGATGTTAATAGGGCGGTCCTTGTATGTTAATAGGGTGGTCCTTGTATGTTAATAGGGTGGTCCTTGTATGTTAATAGGGTGGTCCTTATATGTTAATAGGGTGGTCCTTGTATGTTAATAGGGCGGTCCTTGTATGTTAATAGGGTGGTCCTTGTATGTTAATAGGGTGGTCCTTGTATGTTAATAGGGTGGTCCTTGTATGTTAATAGGGTGGTCCTTGTATGTTAATAGGGTGGTCCTTGTATGAGGTCAATTTTTTTTTTTTTTTTTTTACGTTAACACACACTGCAAAAAAAATGAAACTGTTCTGATAATATTTAGAGGTTGCTCAATGACTTTGAATATTTTGGTGATAAAACAATAAAACACAAAACCTGCTTTTTGGAGGGTAACTTTAGATAGGACGGACGGACGGACGGACGGACACTTGATCTGCAGATGAGATCAGCAGATTGAACATAGCATGATGTTGCATGTTTGTTTGGATTATTTTGAACCAGGATAAAACCACCACAAAACACACTTGGGACCTGCAAATCAATATACAGTATATTGGCTGCATGATCAAAGCCGTTACTGCCGTTAGAAACCAGGTCATGCCAGACGCCTATCACAGTAAATCCGAACTCCACAGGTCTTGAGCAACCCCTAAACATAGACCGATATTGCCTACATTTTTATTTATTTATTGGAACACATCTATGGGGAGAGAGCATGGACTTCTGAAAGATGAAACATAAGGACCGCCCTAATGTCCAAGGCTGGAATAAAAGCTCCAAACAAATCCACTTTAGATTCACATTTAAATATCTCCAAAATTGTAGCAATGGTGGACAATTTAAAAATGAAATGGAGTAAAACTTCCCAACAGGGCCTGGATTTTCCGATTATTTCCGAACATTCTCTTTACACGACAGAATAAAAGCACGACACGGTTTCTCGTCTTAAACATTTAATAAGAATCAGAAACAGGAAAAGTCCCTTAAGCCCTTAAACACTCAGACAGATTTGACCTTTGGACCACAATGCACCTGGGCGGCTTCAGTCTTTAAACTCATTCATCCACTGTACAAACAAAGAAATCAGCTTTTCTTTTAAAATATCTTAAAATACAAGTAAAAATACAAGATTCATCTGTATTTATGAAGCAGAGAGTCACACAAAGTTACTCTGGATTTGAACCAGTTTTAGTCCTGTTTTAGTCTTGTTTTAGTCCTGTTTTAGTCCAGCTTTAGTCCCGGTTTAGTCCCGGTTTAGTCCTGTTTTAGTCTTGTTTTAGTCCTGTTTTAGTCCAGCTTTAGTCCCGGTTTAGTCCAGGTTTAGTCCTGCTTTAGTCCTGTTTTAGTCCTGTTTTAGTCCTGTTTTAGTTCAGGTTTAGTCCTGTTTTAGTCCTGTTTTAGTCCTGCTTTAGTCCAGGTTTAGTCCTGTTTTAGTCCTGCTTTAGTCCAGGTTTAGTCCTGCTTTAGTCCAGGTTTAGTCCTGGTTTAGTCCTGCTTGAGTCCTAGTTTAGTCCTGTTTTAGTCCCGCTTTAGTCCCGCTTTAGTCCCGCTTTAGTCCCGCTTTAGTCCCGCTTTAGTCCCGCTTTAGTCCCGCTTTAGTCCCGCTTTAGTCCCGTTTTAGTCCCGCTTTAGCCCCGCTTTAGCCCCGCTTTAGTCCTGTTTTAGTCCTGCTTTAGTCCAGCTTTAGTCCAGCTTTAGTCCTGCTTTAGTCCAGCTTTAGTCCTGCTTTAGTCCTGCTTTAGTCCAGGTTTAGTCCTGTTTTAGTCCTGTTTTAGTCCTGCTTTAGTCCAGCTTTAGTCCAGCTTTAGTCCAGCTTTAGTCCAGGTTTAGTCCTGAGTTTTATTCGGTGATAAAGTGAACAAAAGTGACTGGAAACACGCCTCTTCGACTGGGATCGCTCTCGATGTGTCCGACCTGAAACGAGACAAAAACACATTTCAAACATCGTCAGGTTTCTCCAGTTTCAGCCAATCAGAGAGCTGCTTTCAGAGAGAACTAAAACTCTAAACAGAACATGCACAAGCTCAAAAACACATCCCACTTTGTCGAACAACATCAGACCAATAATATTCAGTCCAGACAGTTCTCTGAGGTCTCATTAAAGCCGGCTGCACTACAAGAGTTTAGGATCTTTTGCGATGTTTTTGACTTTAGCCAAAGAAAAGAATGTTCCACAGACGAAAGGACATTTACAACGATTGTTTGTCTCACAGTCGCTTCATCGTTGGAAGAACAGAGACAACACAGCGGAGAGCAGTGTGTGTGTCACGTGATCGAGTGTGTGCTGTTATAAAAGTGAAACAATGAAATGCGAGTGGATTAAAGCAGGTTTATAAAGGTCACAGGAGAGCAGAGGAGCTGTTACACTGACACACTGTGGGCGTGGAATGAAAAAGTTTAAACAAACTCCGTGTTGGCCGTGTTCTATAGTAAAGTCGGTGTTCTCACATGATTTAAGGAGCAGGTGTGTTGGAGATGACACAGTGTGGAATGCTTGTAAAAAAGGATCCCGCAAAGAGTTATATTTATTTACAGATGATTAAGCGATGTTTCTTCTTCATTTTATGTTCACATTCAGCAGCAGATGAACCTCACCATGATGCTCCAGACAAACAGTCGCAGTGACGCACAGACAGAAGGAGAGAAACGACAAAAAATCTTATACGAAAATCGTTACTCTGACCACATCTCCTGAACTCGTAGAGGGAAACATCAGGCTTAACATCAGGTCAAAACTCACGTAGTCTGCAGCCGGCTTTAGTCACAAAGTGCTGCTTTTATTAAAGACTTTTTAGAGGAGAAAACACAAAATCTGTCCTCTATCTGTCCTCTGTCCCCCCTTCGTCCTCGTACTCACCCACCACTCCTGGTCCTCTCTCTGTCCTCCGTCCTCCCCCCGTCTGTCCTCGTACTCACCCACCACTCCTGGTCCTCTCTCTGTCCTCCGTCCTCCCCTCGTCTGTCCTCGTACTCACCCACCACTCCTGGTCCTCTCTCTGTCCTCTGTCCCCGTCTGTCCTCGTACTCACCCACCACTCCTGGTCCTCTTCTCCTTCCACCACGATCACTTCTCCCTCAGTGAAAGTCAGTTCGTCTGGATTATCGGCAGAACAGTTGTAGATCGCTTTGACCCGCTGAGTTTTCTGCTTCTGCTGCAAAAAAAACAACAAAATTTAACCCACAACCCACGAGCCAAACACCAGAGTCTAACCCACAGCCCTGGAGTCTAACCACAGCCCTTGAGCCAGACACCAGAGTCTAACCACAGCCCTTGAGCCAGACACCAGAGTCTAACCACAGCCCTTGAGCCAGACACCAGAGTCTAACCACAGCCCTTGAGCCAGACACCAGAGTCTAACCACAGCCCACGAGCCAGACACTCACGGAGAAGGTGGTCCTGGGTTTGGGCGTCGGAGGAGACGGACCTTTGGGAGAAAATGATCCTCGTTTGGAGCCGGATCTGACGGACGGTCTCTGAGGAGGACCAGAGTCTGAGCTGGAAACAGGACAAGATTAGACCTGGTTTAGTCCTGGTTTAGATCTGGTTTAGTCCTGTTTTAGTCCAGTTTTAGATCTACTTTAGTCTGGTTTTAGTCCTGGTTTGGACCTGGTTTATTCCCGCTTTAGTCCCGCTTTAGTCCTGGTTTAGTCCTGGTTTAGTCCTGGTTTATTCCCGCTTTAGTCCCGCTTTAGTCCTGGTTTAGTCCTGGTTTATACCTGGTTTAGTCCTGGTTTAGTCCTGTTTTAGTCCTGGTTTAGTCCTGTTTTAGTCCTGCTTTAGTCCTGCTTTAGTCCTGGTTTAGTCCAGTTTTAGATCTACTTTAGTCTGGTTTTAGTCCTGGTTTGGACCTGGTTTAGTCCTGTTTTGGACCTGGTTTAGTCCTGGTTTGGACCTGGTTTAGTCCCGCTTTAGTCCTGGTTTAGTCCTGGTTTAGACCTGGTTTAGATCTACTTTAGTCTGGTTTTAGTCCTGGTTTAGTCCTGGTTTAGTCCTGGTTTAGACCTGGTTTAGTCCCGCTTTAGTCCCGCTTTAGTCCTGGTTTAGTCCTGGTTTAGACCTGGTTTAGACCTTGTTTAGTCCTGGTTTAGATCTACTTTAGTCTGGTTTTAGTCCTGGTTTAGTCCTGGTTTAGTCCTGGTTTAGACCTGGTTTAGTCCTGGTTTAGACCAGGTTTAGACCTGGTTTAGACCCGGTTTAGACCAGGTTTAGTCCTGGTTTAGACCTGGTTTAGTCCTGGTTTAGACCAGGTTTAGACCTGGTTTAGACCCGGTTTAGACCGGGTTTAGACCCGGTTTAGTCTGGTTTTAGTCCTGGTCCTACCTTCTCCTGGTGAACACAGACGTTGGCGACGCTGGACTTTTCGGAGACTTGGGTCCGGGTCTGGTCTGGTGACTCGGCACTGGAGGAGGAAGAGGCGGGGCTTTGTGCGCTGGCGGGGGCGGGGCTTGCGCAGGAAGAGGCGGGGCTTTGAAATGCGGCGGCGGAGGAGGGGGGAGGGGCATGTTTTTGGCCGATTTAAAGACCGGAGGAGGAGGAGGAGGAGCTGCCGGCAGAACTGACACAAAACACAAGAGAGTTCATGTTTTTAGTCTGGTACAAACTGAAGCTCGAGTGCTCACCTACCCCCTAGCTCCGCCCACTCATCTGCATATGTCTGTTAATTACTAAATGAACAAAAACAAATCTACAAAGGTGAGATCAAGTGCTGCAAGTAAGAACATGAGTCTAGAGGAGGAAGTGCTCACCATACATGGAGCTGTTCCTGTCGGGGGGGCGGGGCTTTGTGAGGGGGCGGGGCTTGTTAAAGGAGAGAGAGGAAGTGCTCACCATACATGGAGCTGTTCCTGTCGGGGGGGCGGGGCTTTGTGAGGGGGCGGGGCTTGTTAGGGTTAAAGGAGAGAGAGGAAGTGCTCACCATACATGGAGCTGTTCCTGTCAGGGGGCGGGGCTTGTTAAAGGAGAGAGAGGAAGTGCTCACCATACATGGAGCTGTTCCTGTCGGGGGGGCGGGGCTCGTTAGGGTCAGATGACGAGCGTTGTCGACCCACAGACTCGATCGGCGCTGGATGTGGACCTGGAGCAGACAAAAGAGAGGAAACTTAAAGTCCATCTGACAGGAACGTGACACACACTAGTGTTCATCTCACTGCTCTGGAGTTCAGGACAAACCGCCTCACAGTGCACAGTATTTAGGACTAAAACCAGAGTGAAGGTGGATTCTCTGTGCGTCGCAGCGCTTCAACAGGGGGAGAGGGTCACACTGATTACATATACGTCTCTGTTGGAGTGAGGCGTCTCTCTGTCAGGACTGTGAACGAGGTGCGGCGTCTATGTTTAGCTCAGATGCACATCAGTGTGCTGCAACTTTGGGCTGTGTTTTTCACCCTGAAACATTTCTCCAGAGCCATCGTGTTCTGGTGAAAAAGGACAATGCGACTGTCTTGTCTTCTCCTTGGAGGGAGTGACCACCCTGAGAGAGGGTTTAAATGCCTCGCTCAGAGTGGTCACTCTCATGATCAGGCGTTCTGTTCTATGCGTTTCCACCGGTCAGTCCAATCTCACCCGCTCTACCCCAGTTGAGGGACCATCACTCCTCGTGATCGCTCCTCGCTGACTGTCCAAACTGTGGATAGAGATAATGCCTCTGTAGGACAAACCTTGGCTCCTACGATGAGTCAGCTAACCTTGATCTCTCGTTTTATGAAGGATGCACAGCGTAAACTCCCAGTGGTTAAACCTCTGGTTTCTTGTGGATCTGTCAGTCATGCTGAAGCCTTTTGCATCTTCCTTTTGAGCTCCTGGGGCTGTGACTTTGTTAACTTTGACATCTACAAAATGTGTGTGTGAACTTTAGACTTTCTCTGTCAGCTCGACATGTGCAGTTTGTTCCTGGGCTGTTTAAAGTGGGTTTGTGCCCAAACTTATTCTTCATGCCAAAGGTGGAGTCGTTTATAGCTGCCCCACTTTGGAACTTTCAGCTCCACCTTTCTCCACCCAACAGGACAGCAGGCTTTAGAAAGACTGAGCAGCTGTTTGTGTCCTGGACTTCTACTTAACTGCAGAAACCTGTGTCCAGTCCAGGCTTTTTCACTGGACTGTTGAAGCTCACGCCTGATGTTAGACTTACCTCTGGGTGGCGCTCTGACACTCTCTACAGTACAGTTCTCTCTCTTACCTCTGGGTGGCGCTCTGACACTCTCTCTACAGTTCTCTCTCTCACCTCTGGGTGGCGCTCTGATACTCTCTACAGTTCTCTCTCTTACCTCTGGGTGGCGCTCTGACACACTCTCTACAGTTCTCTCTCTTACCTCTGGGTGGCGCTCTGACACTCTCTCTACAATACAGTTCTCTCTCTTACCTCTGGGTGGCGCTCTGACACACTCTCTACAGTTCTCTCTCTTACCTCTGGGTGGCGCTCTGACACACTCTCTACAGTTCTCTCTCTTACCTCTGGGTGGCGCTCTGACACTCTCTCTACAATACAGTTCTCTCTCTTACCTCTGGGTGGCGCTCTGACACTCTCTCTACAATACAGTTGTCTCTCTTACCTCTGGGTGGCGCTCTGACACTCTCTCTACAATACAGTTGTCTCTCTTACCTCTGGGTGGCGCTCTGACACTCTCTACAGTACAGTTCTCTCTCTTACCTCTGGGTGGCGCTCTGACACTCTCTCTACAGTTCTCTCTCTCACCTCTGGGGGGCGCTCTGGGCGGCAGCGGCGGCGTGGGGCCCAGCTCCATCATGGTGCCGTAGGTCTCGTTGCTGATCATCATACTGGGAGCGGCCGGTCTCTGTCGGTCTCGAGCCAAAGACGCAGCGTCTCGAGCCAACAGCGCCATGTTAGACTGACAGGGGGCGCTACCGGGCACGAAGCAGCTGACGGGACGCTCGGGTCGAGGGTCAGAGCGAGGGTCAAGACGAGGATCAGGACGGGGTTCAAGACGGGGGTCAGGTCGGAGGTCTGGTCGGAGGTCTGGAGGCTGCTCTTGGAGTCGTTCTTCTCGGCGGTTGGGAATGGGCTGTGGAGGAAACAAACATGAGACTGAAGCAGAAACTCTTATTCACAGTCCTGCACCTGGACCCACGGGAACTGTGAGTCAGGCCAAAACACTTCTGATCCCGAGTCCGACCAGACTTGCACTCTCTCTGCTGTCCTAAAAGTATTAGCGAGGAAGAAATAAGATTTTATGCGCCTTGCTGTTCCACCAGAGACGCACCACTGGTGTCTGCGAGGTGCAGACACTTGTGGCCAAGCAGCGCTGTGTTTAGAAATATGCACATGTCTGATGCATCACTCTCATACCGGGCTCACACTGCCTCCAGATGCAGATCCAGATGCAGATGCGGATCCGTCTGGGTCCGGTCGTCACTCACACTGCCTCCAGAATACACATGTGTATGTACAGACTCTTCTGGCCTCACGAGACCACGAGTTCACCGGGATTCACCTCAACTTGGGAGTTTCAGGGAGTTTACGTGATCTCTGACACATGGATATGTAAACAAGGAACACTTGCGCCGTGTTTTGGGCTTATTTCACGTCACTTGATTTTCTGTTGGACTTTTCGACGCATAATGAGTAAGTACGGGACGTTTATTTACCTCCTGTGTGTTCAATAGTCGTGTTTATGTCCAGCATTTTGCTGTATTTGTTGTAGCAGCAGAAACGTAATGTTTTTACTTTGAAAACCACCAGATTCACTTCACCCGCGAGCGCTTGGTTTCCTGTTTGTCGTGTCTTGTTTTCATAACTTTACCAAAAAGGGCTCCGGAGCGCTCCGGCAGTCCGGAAAAATTTAAATGAAACGGAAACGATCCGGACGTACGGAGCAGAGCCGCGCGGCTAGCCGGACCGGACGGATCGCGGTGTGAGAGCCTCTCATTACTTTTCAAGAAACGGAAAGCCTCCGTACGCCGGACCGGAGTACGGACCTGATCCAGTGTGAGACCGGGGTCACGCTGCAGACAAAGTTTCAAGCCACAAAAATAACAGCACAGACAGTGTTGTTTCTGTTTGATTATTGTTCTCTTAACCATGATCGCTTGAAAGACAAACACTGATAGTTATTCAGATTCATTTAGGCCTAAATACGTCACAAAATCTCGCAGCTGCGTTTCTGAGTTTGGCGTCTGTATCAGCGGTGAGTCCTCGCGTCAACAGCAGCCGCAGCACGAGCAAAAACCTTCCCAGAAGAATGACTGAAGGACTGGCTTTCATGCAGAGAGATGGAAATAATACACATGGGAGTTTGAGCAAAATAAAGTGTTGCTTTAGAGAAAACTTGAGGTGCTTCAGGTAAGAAATAAACACGTATCAGTTTTATGATTGAATGTCAAGTCAAATGGACACAATCACTTAATTACTGCAGATCATTCAGACTCGTGCCTAATCATGACGAAGCCAGATGCAGAGTTCAGTCACTGAATGTGCATGTTGTTATGTCCTAGAGCCGCCGTGTAATCTGCAGGACCAGACGAGACCCGCGGGCAGGGACACCGGGGCGCCGGGATCGGGCGGGAGCGGTCCTGTGCAGGTCTCTAACAGTTCCTCTTAAACAGCTTCAATGTGAGCGTCTGAGTCTGAGAAGGACCTGAGTCTGTTCGGTTTAAACAGACTTGCATTATGTGTTTCTAAGTTTATGTTGTGACCCCTGTGTGACCCCTGTGTGACCCTCGGTGACCTCTGACCTTGTCCTCCATCTCGTCCTCGCTCTCGTCCAGGTCTTCGTTCTGCAGTCTCCACTCGTACTCCACATGGACGTGAACGTTGAACTTCCCGCTCTGAGCCTGAGTCAGCTGCACCACAGACAGACAGACACTCGTTATTACACAAGACACTGGGTAATTACTATGTTATTACACAACCTTAACCCTAACCCTGTGGTAATAAAGCTTAAGATGCTAACTAACCTAACTATGTTACCTCTGCTAATTGAGCTAGCGGTGCTATCTATGCTAAAGGTGCTATCTATGCTAAAGATGCTATCTATGCTAAAGGTGCTAACTATGCTAAAAGTACAAACAGAGGACTAGAGTTACCAGTTCTTCACACTGAGAGTGTCTGAGGCGCCGAGCCAAGTCCAGAGGAGTTTCTCCAGCGTCGTTCACTGTCACAGACACAGACTTCAGAGACAACTACACAGCAGCAGAACATTGGGCCTCATTCATGAAACGTTCTTACGAACAAATTTGTTCTTAACGGGAAATGTTCGTCTGTAAGAACAAATTCAACGAACACTGAGGAGCATCGTAAGAACAAAAAATCTGCTGTTTCAGAATTTTATTTCTTATATAGTTCAGTCAAAAATGTTAATTATTACATGATTGTAGGTTATGTATTTTTATAAATTATTATATGTAAAACAATTTTAGAAACAAAAAAGTCATCACTCGTGCTATAAATAACTCCTTTAATAAACCTGCAGCAGCCTGTCCCAGCCTCAGAGCCTCTGTGTTCTGACCCCCACAGGACTCAGGACCTGTGTCCCCCTGGACCAGAGCCTCTGCTCTGTCTGTGCACCCCCTCTACAGCCGCTGCCCCCCCCCCCCCACACGCTCGTTCTACCGCGACGTGAAACGTGATATAAACGGCAAAAGCCCAGCGTTATTTCAATACATTTGTGATGTGATGTTTCCTCTGAGTGTGTTCATGTGAGTTTGGACATTTTTAAAAGACGCTGACGTTTTTAATCAGCGAAAGCACTGCTGCCTTTCTTCCTCCTCCGCAGCAGCGCTTCCTCCTCCCAGCTGCAGCAGAAATCTTGTGAATGACGCGCTGCGGCCTGCCCAGATTTACAATATAAGGAAGTATGCATTATTCATTTTGATGCAAATAACCGTTCGTAGCTGTAGTTTGGTGAATTTGGCGTAAAGGCTGTTAGGAATGAATTTGGCTCGTTACGAACTCGTCATGAATCACACGTAGAGTTTTCGCAGCGGCTTCTTAAAGTGGAAGTCACGCACAGATTTTACGAAGATTTTCATGAATGAGGCCCAATATGATTATTATATTTATTAATAACAGGCCTGTTCATACTTCATAAGAAGTTTGTTCAGCTCGCTCGAGTTGTAAGAACAAGAACAAAGTTTGTTTCGGCTCTGATATTCATACTTCAGCAGACGCACTCTTCCAGGGTTAGCTCCATGAGCTCAACTCACCTAACAACAGCTCAGTTAATATAAAGGAGATTTTCTATATTTTCTGCAGGTACACACACTGCGTAGTTACAGATGATCCGTCCCTGTCTTGGTCAGAAGAATATTTTCACGTTTGTAACACGTTTGTCTCTTCACCACTTCCTCACGTCAGCTCCTCACATGTGCTTCTGACACTCCAGTGACATTAAACTGTCCCATCATCCTCTCTGTCACAAAGAAGCTTCATAATAACTTTAGAACTCATCTCCTGCTTCAAACCTGGAGCTGTCCGTCCTCCGCTGAGTTTCACCTGAAGCAGACACAGACTGAGTCCTGTGAGTCTCATTAGGCTGTGTGAGTGGAGGAGTTTGAGAAATGATCCTGAGATCTGGATCATTCTCTTCTCGTTTTGACCTCGTCAGTAGCTCGTTATTTTGTTGATTATTCAATCTTTGCATTAACAAAAGGCTCTGCCTGAAACAAACAAACAGCCAAACAGTGGGACGTTATTAGTGCAGCCAAACTTTGCGTGTTCGGCTGCTACTACACGAGCAGCACAGAACAGTTAAAAGTTTCATCAGTGGATTCTAATCCAGCCCACTTTGGAAAAACTATCCAATCAGAGCCGAGCTGCCGCACAGCTCTGTGAATAAAGATCTGCTCAGCTGATGTGTCAAGAACAACCTGCACGAACTGTGGAGCAACGACCGCACAACCAAAATGACCAAAGTTCGGATGTTGGATGAAGTATGAATTGGCCCTAAAACAGTCTCACGTGTGTCCACACAAGCAGCAGAACTTTAGGATTATTATATTATTAAAAGAGTCTCACGTGTGTCGACAGAAGCTCGTCCTCGCAGCAGCAGAACTTTAGGATTATTATATTATTAAAAGAGTCTCACGTATGTCCACAGAAGCAGCGGAACTTTAGGATTATTATAATTATTAAAAGAGTCTCACGTATGTCGACAGAAGCTCGTCCTCGCAGCAGCAGCTTCAGACACTCGCTGTTGTCGGTTAAACAACAATAATGTAAAGCTGTGGAGCCGCGACTCGTCTGTTTGTCCAGGTTTGTGCTGAAACGACAGGACCAGGGTTTAGACCAGGACCAGGACCGGGACCAGGACCAGGACCAGGACCAGGACCAGGGTTTAGACCAGGACCAGGACCAGGACCAGGTCTGTGCTCTCACCTGTTCTGAGCCAGGAAGTCCACGATGTGCAGAGAGTTCCGGTCGACCATCCGAACGGCCAGATGCAGCACCGTCTCTCCAGGCTCCTGAAAACAGAACAGTCCGGTCTCAGAGACTTCAGGGTTCTTCTCCCCAGACACTTCCTCCTGAGGCGTTCACAGACACAGACCCTCCAGTGTGTCCTGAGTCTCCCCTAAAGTCCATCTCACCAGGTTTTGTCAAGGAGGTACCATCTCCGAAACGTGTGACTGTATCCTGATTTAGTCCTGATTTAGTCTTGTTTTAGTCCTGATTTAGTCTTGTTTTAGTCCTGCATTAGTCCTGCTTTACCCTGGATGTACTCAGACTGTGAGGCAGGATTTGGACACGTGCACCTGGACAGTGGACCTCGTCAGACATCTTCAGACATTCACGGTGAGTAAAAAGCTTGTTTGCGAGAGTTATTTAAACATCAACATGCTCTGAAGTCTGGACGTTTCTCCAAGTGAGGATTTGACTCTTTCCGTTTAGTTTACAATGATGAAGTCAGGCTGGAGCATTGTGTAGTTATGTGTTTATGACTGAGTCAAACCTAGCTGCCCCTTCAGCACAGAACGATGTTCTTGTAGTTGAACTCTTGTCCATCTTTCTTTCTGTTTTATAGCCAGTTGTGACCTAAATAAACTAAGCTCAGAACGCATAAGTTGTGTCTTATGTTAAACAGAATTAACGTGTTTGACATGAAGCTTATTGGACTGACGTTCACGTCACTTGAAGCCAAAGCATGATACGAGCGTTTGAACATGGGTTTAGACCCGACTCGCCCGAACCCGCGGGACCAGGGTTACGGGTCGACCCGCGCGTCACTGTCAACTGTGGTCCAGTTTCGTCCAAAGCCACGCAGATTCACTTAAATTCCTGCGAGAACGCTCGTATAATGAATTGAACGCTGCACCAGACGGCTGCATTCTCAGGAAAAATAGACTTTATGCAGATTCTTTCCACAGACCCGCGCGGCTCCTGCACTCACATCCACACTCCTCAGAAGTCATGAGCGCATGGGTTTTAAGCACTTTCTAAGTTCTGCACTGAACTCGCACTCTGTGTACATCCAGGGTGAGTCCTGGTTTTAGTCCTGCCTTAGTCTTGTTTTAGTCTTGTTTTAGTCTTGTTTCAGTCCCTCTTTAGTCCTCTTTAGCCCTGTTTTAGCCCTCTTTAGCCCTGTTTTAGCCCCTCTTAGTCCCTCTTTAGCCCTCTTTACCCCCTCTTTAGTCCTCTTTAGCCCCTCTTTAGCCCCTCTTTAGTCCTCTTTAGCCCTCTTTAGCCCTGTTTTAGTCTTGTTTCATCCTCTTTAGTCCCTCTTTAGCCCTGTTTAGCCCCTCTTTAGCCCTGTTTTAGCCCTCTTTAGTCCCTCTTTAGCCCCTCTTTAGCCCCTCTTTAGCCCCTCTTTAGTCCCTGCTTTTAGCCCCTCTTTAGTCCCTCTACCCTTTTAGCCTGTTTTAGTCTTAGTCCTCTTAGCCCCTCTTTAGCCCTTTTAGCCCTCTTTAGCCCTCTTTAGCCCTCTTTAGTCCCTTTTAGCCCTCTTTAGCCCTCTTTAGTCCTCTTACTGTTTTAGCCCCTCTTTAGTCTTTTAGTCTTTGTTTTAGTCTGTTTTTAGTTTTTTCTTTTAGTCCCTTTTTAGTCTTGTTTTTTTTTTTTAGTCTTGGTTTAGTCCTGTTTTAGTCTTGTTTCAGTCCCTCTTTAGTCCCTCTTTAGCTCTGTTTTAGTCCCTCTTTAGCCCCAGTCCCGGCTCACGTGCTCGTTGGGCTGCGGCGTGGCCTCCAGCAGGTCGGCCCCCTCGGCGTAGACCTGGATCAGTCCAGGATGTCTCTGGTCCGGACCGAGTCGTAGAGCTGCTGCTGCCTCCTGCTGGGCTCCGGGTTCAGGCGCAGCACGAAGCGACGCTCCACGTACTTCGCCGTGATGAAGTCTTTCCTCTTCTGCCTGGAAACAAACACACAGAACTAGAGTGAGCGTCACCACGGTAACCACAGCAGCAGCCATCTTGTGCAGGGACAGTCTGACAGAAACTGAACTTTTAAAGGACTTTTCACTTAAACACTTTGATAATTGAACCTTTTCTCTTGTCATGATAAAAACTCATTTGAAGATGTGTTTGTCTTTAGTTTAACTCTCTTTAGTGTAAAACGTGTGAGACTCACATGTCGCTGGAGGCGTCGGGTTTGGTGACGTTCTGAGACTCTAAATCTGCCTCCAGGATCTCGTTCAGACTCGAGTTTCCCACGTTTTTGGCCAACTGGAACAAAAGAAGAGAAGAAGAGAAGAGTAGATCTTTATCACGAGAAAGAAGAGGAGGAGGAGGAGTAGAAGAAGAAGGAAGAGGAAAAGAGAAGGAGAAGAGGAGGAAAAGAAAAAGAAAAAGAAGAAGAAGAAGAAGAAGAAGAAGGAAAAGAAGAAGAAGAAAAGAAGAAGAAGAAGAAGAAGAAGAAGAAGAAGAAGAAGAAGAAGAAGAAGAAGAAGAAGAAGAAGAAGAAGAAGAAGAAGAAGAAGAAGAAGAAGAAGAAGAAGAAGAAGAAGAAGAAGAAAAGAGGAAAAGAGGAGAAGAAGAAGAAGAAAAGAGGAGGAAAAGAGGAGAAGAAGAAGAAGAAAAGAGGAGGAAAAGAGGAGAAGAAGAAGAAGAAGAAGAAGAAAAGAGGAGGAAAAGAGGAGAAGAAGAAGAAGAAGAAGAAGAAGAAAAGAGGAGAAAAAGAGGAGAAGAAGAAGAAGAAGAAGAAAAGAGGAGAAAAAGAAGAAGATGAAAGAGAAGAAGATGAAAGAAGAAGAAGGAGGAGGAAAAGAAGAAGAAGAAGAAGAAGATGAAAGAGAAGAAGACGAAGAAGACAAAGAAGAAGAGGCAGAAGAAGAGGTGTGTGAGGAGAGATAAAGAAGAAGGAGAAGAAGAAGAAGAAAGAGGAGAAGGAGAAGAGGAAAAAGAAGAAAAAACGTGCGTGAGGAGAAGAAGAGGAACATGTGTGAGGAGGATGAGTTTGCACAGACCAGCAGCTCCGACGTTCCCCAGAACGTCCAGGTCCAGGCTCTGGATCCTGGAGAAGTGAACTCCCATCTCTCTGTGGATCCCAGAGCACTCGATACAGATCAGGACGCCCAGGTTAGTGCTGAGCCACGACGGACCTGAAGAAGAGAAAGAGTTAAACTAAAGCCACGAGGGACCTGAGAAGAGAGAGAGTTAAACTAAAGCCACGAGGGACCTGAGGAGGAGAGAGAGGGTTAAACTAAAGCCACGACGGACCTGAAGAAGAGAGAGAGTTAAACTAAAGCCACGACGGACCTGAGGAGAAGGTAAGGTATACTTTATTGTCCCCGTAGGGAAATGTGTCCTCTGCATTTGACCCTGGATCCTTCAAAGCCTCAGAAGCAGTGATCGCTGCAGCGCTCAGAGACCCATCTCCAGATGTTCTTTAGGCTTGGTCAGGACTACCGTAGCTGGAGGTTATTACCCTAACATGCATGTTAT
>CM076405.1:3017856-3025356 GCA_038363315.1 Mugilogobius chulae | reverse complement strand
CGTGAACCCACGCAGCCTACGATAACACGAGCATCGACAGGTTTACAAGTTCTTCTGATCAATAAAATGAAGGAAGCAACAAGGACCAGCGCGCGAGGAAAAAAGGGAGATCGCTCGAAACAAACACAGAGAACCAAGGACTTGTGCGCGGGGAAGACGCAGATCACTGAGAGTTGGACACAAACATAGGGAGACAGCTCGCTTTTACCGGGCGCAGACACTTGGTCAGCTCCTGCACGTTCTTGGTCGAATAATACTTGTTGTGGAGCCATCAAACTTTGTTTTCTGCTGAACACACGAATTTCAATGGACTAATCAGCACCGGAGAGGCTTTGGGAGATTTGTTTTGAGTCTCCTCCTCTGCAATACACAGATAAGAAACACTGGACACTGTTGGCTTTACGTTGTGAGACTTTGTGAGAATGAAAGGTGCTTTGGGTTTAAAGAGACATTTTGGTGACTGGGCAGTCTTCTTCTACGATGTTAAAGTAGTGATATAACCGTCTTCATTGATTTCTGTGTTTTCCTGTTTACACTGAACCAGCCCTGAAACTACCTCTGAACACGGAGCTCGTTGTCGTGTAAAAGAGAAGACAACCTGACATAGAAACGTCACAGATCCGTGAAAACTTGTTGTCGTATAAACTGCCCCTGAGTCAGACACTATTCTCCTGAGACGCTGCTCTGAATCACATCCAGAGGAAACAAACTCTGGTTATGCAAGGCTTTTAGACACTTTTTTAAAATCAAAAGTGGCTTGTTTTGGGCTTTTTTTTCTTGATTGCTTGTCGCTCTAAAAACCTATTAACTTTGACACGACAGAACAAACCCCAGGACATGATCTGGACTGAGACAGAGACAACGTCTGGAGGAGGAGAGAGTTAATACGATTTATAAATGCAGCAAAGCCTCTCTCTCTCAACATGAAGTTATTTTTGCAAAAAAGAGGAAACGCAGAGAAGCGCACCGGGACGTAAAAACTGTTCTTGTCCCCCCAACGCTGTCCCATCTGAACGCAGCATGAGTGTGTAGCAGTACGTTCAGCAGGCAGACCGTGCTCATTAAGAAAACTGTTCCCATTGGCTGGTCGCGACAGCCGTCAACCAATAAAAAGCGCCTCCGGGTTTCATTCATTCTCTGACTCACGCACTTCCTTGTCTTGCTTCGTGGTTGCTCCGCGCCCTCCGCTCTCCAGGTATCTATCGATATTATTCAGACAATCTAATGCTGGGTTTCAGACGACATCACAACATTCTACAGGCCAATGTTATTTCAATCAGACTGGGGTCAGCTAAATGAAGTTTTTTTAAATTTAATTTATTTATGTAATACAAAAGTTAAATGTGTCCAGTCACCCCAGAACGCACTACTTTTTAAATTTGTAAAAATATTTTTGAAATATTTCATGACAAAGTCCAATGTTATTAATAGGGAAAACTGCCTCTTGCCCCCAACCTGCCTTTTAACTGCCAAGAATTCTAGAATGTGAAACCCAGCAATAAAGCAATTTAAATCCTAAGAAGTGGTTTTTGTGGTTTGGTTCAGTGCCCTGGCCTGTCACCGTCGCCATGGGGTAAATGCTCCGATGTCGTGCTCTTGGCTAAGCTGTGATTGTTGTGGATTCGCTGTCATAGCCCCGCAACGCCTGGTCCTGTGCAGCTAACAATGGTACGTCTGGGGTTCTAAACCTTCCTCGCTCTTTAGTAGTAACATTCGTCTTTTTAGCTCAAAGGAGCCGTGGTGTGCACCTGGGACCGTTGTCTTGCCTTTCATCTCATACGGTTTTGTTGCCTGTTGTTCCTCAACGCTGTCTGTCAATGTTGCCTTTCGTGTGACGTCTTGCCTGTAAGGACGGTTGGGTCTGATGTGCAACTGGACTGAAATCATAAACTAACATGAACTAAATTGACACTCTTTGGAACAAGAACAAATGAACAGAAACTCATTTTAAAGAAAATGTGCTTCATTTATTATAGAAAAACTAAATAAATGGTATATTTTCTTATTTTTGGATTCCTGCCTCTGTTTCAATCAAAAGCGAACCTGTGTTGCCTTTTTGTTTAGTTTAGTTATATTTATTTTCCGGTTTGTCCCGGTGGCATTGTTGGTTTTTGTTTAGTTTCATTTTTATTTACAGCTAAAGTTAATTTCAATTCATTTATTTCATCTTTTCAAATGTATTTAAAAAAAAAAAAAACTGTTTATTTTAACTCCTCGGATTGCCACATATAGAACATGACTTTTACACTGCTGTGAGAGTGGAACAGCTCCTATATAAACCTGCTTTAATCATCATTGTTGTTGTTTGACTTTATAAAAGAAAACACTCTGCGCTCGATCACGTGACACACACACTGTTCTGCCACTCGCTGCTGCTCCACAAGTCTGTCAAGTCTCCGTTCTTCACTGTCAGACTAAGAATCCTGGAGATGTCCTAATGTCTGTGGAGCATTCTGTTGAGACTAAAATCTAAAAATCACTAAAGATCCTAAACTCCGACAGTGCCCAGCCGGATTTCCTTATCACAAAAGTTAAGAAACAGTAAGTGCTGGGGCTGCACGATGTATCGAATCGATATTGACAACTGCGATTAGCTAATCGCAAAAGCCTCGATTTTCATACGTAGTAGTTTAAAATAAAGGTTGTTGGACACAGCGCACTACGAAAGCGAAACAGCACAGCACAACAGCGACAGGTCTTTAAAGAGAAACTAAACTCAGAATCAACTTTTTTTCACTGTTAAACTGTGTATATGGGGTCAAAATTGAATTATCTACTGTTTCCAGGCATTTTTTGGACATTTTGTGCAAACTCTGCGGCTGTACTGCCGCTGTACAAACTCTGTCAGTGTATTTTCAGTTCCCTCTGACGTCACAGTGTATTGACGCGCAGACGAGCCGCCCAGATGGGTTATCTAAACTCCTCCCTCTGACACCGCTGCTGCGGAGAGTTTGAAAACGATCACTCGCTGCATAATATCATCAGTCGTCATTTGGCTCAGTTTGTTGAGTGAGTGGTGCGATGTACAGCCGCTTGTACAACGATGCGCTGGTTCGAAACCCGTACTAGTGGCAAGATTATCAATTTCGTTTTTCATTTTTAGAAAATACTCACATCATAAGGTCATGTGCTTATGTAGACTAAAGCAAAGGTTTCATACATACAGTATGTTTTGTAAAGTAAATATAAAAAGAAATCTTGACGTGCAAGTAAGCAAAGACTTAGTGCTGTACAGCTTACTCAGGTGCAAATCTCACGTCAGGACCAGGACCGCTCCGACACAAAACACATCACTCACAAGCTCGCTGTTCATATTTGCTGCTGTCAATCAATGTCTGTTCACACCCACTGGGCGTCTCTTAAAAGACCTCCGGGCATCTCCCACTTTTGCGAGTGTTTGAGGTGCAGTTGTGGGCGGAGTTAGTCTCTGAACGCCTGTTTAGCCGAACTTTAAACTGCACAACACGACTAAACAAAAGTCTATAAACACTGTTTCATGACTGTTCTAGTGCGTATTCAATAAAACCACTCATAAATAAGGAGTCACGTTTTAAAGCTGCTGCTAGCGTTAGCCGCTTTCCTAGTTTAGCTTGAACAGACAAAACATCGATAGTTTCTGAGGCAAATCCAGTCTGTTTTCTTCACAAACATAAAATACAAGTGAGTAAAAGCTGCAGGACTGATATTAGTCCATAAACACTGCAGAATCACACAGGTTTGCTCACTACTTATGAGATAAACATTGTTTTTTAGAGTTTTAGCGATCTTTTTTTTTTATTTCACTCAGACGTCAGAGCTGTGCCGGGAGAGTTGGCGCCATCTGCTGGCGTAATTATACTTCTGTCATAAGGCAAAATCTTAACTTAGCTACTGTTACTTCTTATACAGGCGACTGAAGTGTCAAGACCCACAACAGCCAATCAATCTTGGTTGTAGCTTCAGTATTAATGCCTAAAATCTGTATGCATAAACTTTTCAAATTACTAGGGCAGTTTATATATATTTTACATAATTAACATTTTACTATTGCTGCAAAATTTTTCAACAGGAAAAAAAAAAAACTTGTATAGTAATATCGAATAGAAATTGCAATATCAACAGAAAAATCGCAATAAGATTTTTTGTCAATATCGTGCAGCCCTAGTAAGTGCTGCCTCAAAATGAATGAGATAGACTGAATAAAACATTTATACCAAGCCAGGCTGTTTTAGACGCAGCTCTAAAAGTCTAATTGGTTCTGTGTCGTTGTGAAAGACTTGGGCGAGGTCAACTTTAATGTCCCTTAGGAAATCTGCTCTGAATTTAAACCAGTCCCATGAGAATTACCTCAGCAGCTCTGGGATAAACAGATGGAAGGAAAACTGCAGATCATCAGACATTAAATCAATCGCAGAGAGACTTACGTTTGTCTGGACTGAGAAGCACAAGTCGTGTTGACAGAATCAGCAGCTCGACTTCAAAACTGTGGATCTAAAACACAAAGGATTAGAAAGATTAAAGAGTTGTGTCGACAACATCCTCTGTAAAGGTGACTGACTTTAATTCTCGATGTTGTGTCAGTGTCTCTCATTACTTTATTCACAGTTGTGTTTGAGTAATCCTGTATTGTCCTGCAGTCACCTTTTTCCTTTCTGCGCTAGCTTTTCTACAGAGATGGCAAAAGTACTGAAGTTCAGTACTCAAGTAAAAGTACAGTTACTTGTGTAAAAATTACTCTGATAAAAGTCAAAGTCCTGCTGGAACTCTGTTACTTGAGTAAAAGTATAAAAGTAATCTTGTGTACATTTACTTAAGTACAAAAAGTAAAAAGTATCACACTGCCAAAAGTCATTCTCTAGTCTCGATTAAAACTTTTAGGTTACTAAAAATGTGTCGGCTTAGTTCACTTGTTTCAAGACATTTCTGATGTTTCAAGAGATTTGAGTCTGGATCAGATGAGCCAAAGCCGTCAGTATAAATGTTTTATTTCATTAAACTTGAAACAAGAAGAAATGTTTTGAAACAAGGCAGAAAACACAACAAAACAAGTCATATAATCCAGGCACATCAAATAAAACCATTTGGGCCAGAAAAAACATTTTAACCAATCTCAAAATGCATTTTTGCAGAGCATAAAGTTGTTTGTGATGTTGTGATGTGTGAGATGGACTTTACAGTCAGTTAATTATAATTCATCTGACTTTATCATGTTATAAGCAGGTACTTTTTGTTAGAATTATAAAGTTTTGGGGGATTTTTACTTACTAATTTGTTCACAAAGCTCTGATACACAGCAGCAGCAGTTTTAAAAAGGAATAACACATTTTTATGGGCTATAAAGTAACTCACCTGATTAAGAAATGTGGGAGTAGAAAGTACAGATACATCTTGAAAAATTTAAGAAGTAAAAGTAAAAAGTCACCAGATTTTGTGATACGCAAGTAAAGTACAGATACTCAAGAAAACTACTTAAGTACAGTACTTGAGTAAAAATACTGTTACTTGCCAACTCTGCTTTTCTATAAATCATACTCTCAGCCTTATCTTTGAGGTGGATAGGAGACGAAATAGAACCCCATAATCATCATCAAATCCATCGTTATTCTTTCATTCAATAAACATTATTCGCATGTGTTTGTGGTTGTGTCTTTGCTACGGAGCTGGTGTAGGTCAAAACTAGGGACGTTCATAGTTAACCGATTAACCAGTTAACTGTGACTAATGTCTTGCCCGAGTGAGACGTCTTCACCGGTTAACTGACAAATATTCACATGCTCCAGCAGATGGCGCTAACTGCCCCTGAACAGTTCTGGTGTTTGTCAGGAAGGAAAAAAAGATCACTAAAACTACAAAAACACTGTTTATCTCAAACCTGCGACACTGCAGTGATTATGGACAAATATCAACAATGCAGGATTAATTAACTTGGATTTTACGTTGGTGAAGAAAACAGACTGGACTATTCAACTTGCCTGGGAAACTATCGATGTTTTAACTGTTCAAGGCGAGTTAAAGTTGGGTAGCTAACTTTTTTAGTTGTAAATAAGTCAACTTTATGTTTTCCACCAAAAAGTCTCTGATAAATGCAGCACTTTTTGAAAAAATAGCCCACAGAGTACTGTCTGAATCGAATAATAAAGAATTTTAGTTCTAATCAGGAGCAGAATGCAGCGTCTGATTGGCTGAACTTGGGTGGCCACTCCAGTTTCTCTTTAAAAGAGAAAAAAGAGGGTTCGTAAGTCAAAATTGCATCCAAAACTTAATTCATATTGATATTAACAATGTGTTGAGGATTTATGAGAGAAGGTTGTTAGATCTTAAACCTAAATTGCGTTTGCAGTGTGAAAATCACCTGCCCCACCTTTAAGGTAAGCAACTAACGTTAGCAGCAACTTTAAAACATGACTCCTTATTTGAGAGTAGTTTTATACAATACATAGTGCAAAAATGCATTAAAACAGTGTTTATAGAGGCTTCTATTCAGCCGTGTTGTGCCCAGTTTAAAGGCCTGTCGCTGACTCACTGATCTAAATTCACTCTGGTAGCTGCTGTGTCTAATTATAACACTTCTAGTGAAAATAACAGCAATAAAGAGTACTGCCGTTAATGTGTTCGGTTAACCGATTATTGACCGTGAAGAGCTCAACTAACGGTTAAAGACATTTTGAAAACGTGCATCCTAGTCAAACATTCAGATTCTGAGTAAACCTGAAAAGTTCAAAAGTGTAGACACTTTCTGTGAGAAAACAAATATCTGCTGGTCCTGCTGTAGGTTTGTAAGTCGACGAAGTATTCAAGTTCAGACTGTGGTCACCAAGTCTGCACTGGGATGAGATCATCGTTTCTATTTTTTCCAAAAATTTGTTGAAAGCTTAAAACTGTGACTTTACAAGGAGGAGAGTCAGTAACAATTAGGACTGTTGTTTTCTGAGCTGAGTTTACAAATGTAAAAGAAATCTGAGGTGAGAGTAAAACAGTCCAGTCGGGGTTGGTTGTCACATTTTTGGGGGGTTGGTTGTCACATGTGATTCTATCTAGAACAGCAGCACAGCCAGAGCGGGGTTGGTTGTCACACTTTTACAAAGCCAGATTTTCTCATAAATACTGTATTTTAAATATTCTAATTCAAAGCAGGAAATCAGTGTCAAGTTTCAACTAAAAATAAATCTAAATAGTGTCATGGAGCTTATTCTGTTCAAAAGTTATTAATCACTAAATCATATTAGAAATATAGTTTTACAATATCATTAGAAACTTGACAAAAATGCATTTTTAAATGTTCATTTTCCTTTTTCTTGTAATTGAAAGTCTCCTGATTCAGAAAATGTAAAACATTCTTGAATCAAATAAAATCAAACATCAAAAAATCAAACCAAAGACAAGACACATTTGTCATCGTCTCCCACTGACATAACAGTGTGACAACCAACCCAGACTTGGGGTTGAACAATTAACATTAAATGATCAATAACTTTTGATCAGAATCAGACAGAGAACAGCAGCTGGATTCATTAGTTACAC
>CM076405.1:2991152-3013277 GCA_038363315.1 Mugilogobius chulae | reverse complement strand
CCTCTCTCCTGCCCCTGTCTCCTTTTTTTCTCTCTCCTCTCTTCTCCCCTCTCTCTCTCTCACCTCACACAGTTGCATTATGAAACGATTCGTCTTCCTTTCTCCATCTCTTCTGCAATCTCTCTCTCTCTCTCCCCCTCCTCCCTTTTCTCCCTGTTTCTCTTCCTCTCCTCACTCTCCCTCTCTCACATTCTCTTTCTTTTCTCTCTCTCTCTCCTCTCTCCTCCCTCTCCCTTTCTCTCTTTTCTCTTTCTCACCTCACACATTTGCATCTGAAACACTCATCTCTTTCTCTCGCTCTCTCTCTACTTCTCTCTCCTTTCTCCTCCATCCACCTCGCTCTTCTTCCTCTCTCTTTCTCTCTCCTCTTCTCTCCCCTCTCTCTCTTTCTCCTCTCTCCTCTTTCTCTCGGTTTCTCTTTCTCTCTTCTCTCTCTCCTCTCTTTTTTGTCTCTTCTTCTTTCTCTCTCTCTCACCTCACACATTTGCATCTGAAACACTCGTCTCTCTTTCTTTATCTCTTCTGCAATCTCTCTCTCCCTTCTCTCTCTCTCTCCTTTCTCCTCCCTCAATCTCTTTTCTTCCTCTCTCTCTTCTTCCCTTTCTCTCTCTTGTCTCTCTCTCTTCCTTCTCTCTCTTCTCTCCCCATCTCTCTCTGTCTCTCTTTCTCTCTCCTTCCCTTTTGTTTCTCTCTCTCTCCCTCTCTTCTCTCCCTCCTCCCTCCCTCTCCTCTCTCTCCCCCTCTCTTCTCTCTCTTCTTTTCTCTCTCTCTCTCACCTCACACATTTGCATCTGAAACACTCGTCTCTCCTTCTCCATCTCTTCTGCGATCTCTCCTCCGCTGAATTCCGTCCGGATCATTCCGTGTTGTTTGGCGTGTTCTCGTTTCTCCTTCTCCAGCTTCGACCTGAAACAGTTTTAAACATATTTTAAATAAAACGCAGCTGTGTTTTCTCCGCCGACAGAAGCTCGTGGACACAGAACGTTCCAGACAGAAGCTCGTGGACACAGAACGTTCCAGACAGAAGCTCGTGGACACAGAACGTTCCAGACAGAAGCTCGTGGACACAGAACGTTCCAGACAGAAGCTCGTGGACACAGAACGTTCCAGACAGAAGCTCGTGGACACAGAACGTTCCAGACAGAAGCTCGTGGACCACGAGAACGTTCCAGACAGAAGCTCGTGGACACAGAACGTTCCAGACAGAAGCTCGTGGACACAGAACGTCCAGACAGAAGCTCGTGGACACAGAAGGTTCCAGACAGAAGCTCGTGGACACAGAAGGTTCCAGACAGAAGCTCGTGGACACAGAACGTTCCAGACAGAAGCTCGTGGACACAGAACGTTCCAGACAGAAGCTCGTGGACACAGAACGTTCCAGACAGAAGCTCGTGGGACCAGAAGGTTCCAGACAGAAGCTCGTGGACACAGAACGTTCCAGACAGAAGCTCGTGGACACAGAACGTTCCAGACAGAAGCTCGTGGACACAGAACGTTCCAGACAGAAGCTGGTGACACAGAACGTTCCAGACAGAAGCTCGTGGACACAGAACGTTCAGACAACTCGTGACTCCAGACAGAAGCCGTGGGCACAGAACGTTCCAGACAGAACTCGTGGACAAGAACGTTCCAGACAGAAGCTCGTGGACACAGAAGTTCCAGACAGAAGCTCGTGGACACAGAACGTTCCAGACAGAAGCTCGAGATAATGCCACTGGTGTTGAAAGAATGTAATGATGAGGGAAAACGCAATGAGTTATAATAATGACTAGAGAAGAGCGTGAGGCCTGTTGCCGTGGCGGCTGCGGTGGCCATCTTGCGAGGGGAGGGGCAGCAGAAATCTAATTGAAAACAATGTAAAAACAAGGTTCGATAATTCATAGATTAAAGGGAATAATTAGCATATAACTATATATTTATGGTCAAAATAATACAGAGAACAGTTTTCTGTCTGTGTCTGGTCATTTTTCCTCTGAATTGTGAATTTAAATATTCAGCCTAAAAACACTCCTTGTGACTGGATCTGATGCAAAATTTAAATATTTCATCATTATTGTGTTTACTTCACTGCTGTTACTATAAAATATTTTTTTATTAGCTAAAATTAAAAGTATGTTTTTTCACATTAATTGATTGAACAGAAGCATAAATAAATGTACAAATATGAAAAGGTTCAAATATCAGTATTTAAGTGAAAAAGTAATTTATAAGTTCAGCCTCCTATTAGTTTGTCTGAGAACTTCAGTTAAGTCTTCCCACACAAGATGGAGCTGGAACTGGACTTTTGTTGCTGTAGGTTACCATGGCTATACTCTCTCTAGTCATTATAATAACTCATTGTGAAAACGCGTATGTAGTGCATTACTTGTTGAAAATGAATACATTTTCACTTTTCCCACATGTGTCTGGATGTTTCTCTGGACAGAATTGACTTTCCCTGTAGAGTCAGGCTAATGCTGCTGTGGTACTTCAGAGTCTGGACCTGTAACTGTCCACGGGCCAGAGGTTCGCTCACAAGCCTGGACGTCCGGACCCTCCCACGACACCCCATTTGTCTCACAAGCTCTGCCCAGTTAGGGGGGCATTTGTGTTGGATGCCCTTCCACTGCTGCGTCTGCGCTTGTAAACCTGAGATCTGTCTCCACAAACACGCATCGCAAACACGTGAGCGATCTCCGCAGCAGACCCCGGTGCCTGGGCTCTGGGCCACGGCAAAAGTTACGTCATGCCGGATTATTGTGCTCAAGCTCAGGCCCTGATGTTGAATTAAAACTAGAATGTCAAGTCCAGGATGATGATTACGGAAAGTTTAGGAAAATGGTTTGGACAACGTATCTTTTTGTTTCTTTTAGATAAAAATAAAAAACATGGATAAACCGGCGCTAAAAGTACACGGTCACCCTTTTGCTTCATGGTTCAGATCTGCAGATTCTCGAGGTTCTCCTGGTCTGCAGCTTTACCCTTCTCAGATTAAAACTAACTTTACAAGAGTAAAAGTTGTTGCTCACAGTTTGGCCTCGTAGTCTTTCCAGGCTTTGTCAAACGGTTTTCTTCAGGTCCTGAGGCGACACAACAAACAGTTAGTGTGAGTTTTTTAAAGTTTAATTTAATACAAGTTAAATATGATTTAATATGAATGTAACCAGATCTCCCTCTGTATGTGAGTTAAAACCCTCTTCTCATCCCTTTCACGCCCTTCAGGTCTCTCTCTCTCTCGCTCTCTATATATATATATATATATCTTCTCTCTCCCTCCCTCCTCTTTCTCCCTCTCTCTCCTCTCTCTTTCTCTCTCTCTCTCTCTATAATATATATATATATCTTCTCTCTCTCTTTCTCTCTCTCTCTCTCTCTATATATATATATTCTCTCTCTCTCTCTCTCTCCTCTCTCTTCTCTATATATATATCTTCTCTCTCTCTCTCTCTTCTCTCTCTCTCCTCTCTCTTTCTCTCTTCTCTCTCTCTTCTCTCTCTTCTCTCCTCTTTCTCCTCTCTCTCTCTTCTTCTCTCTTCTCTCTCTCCTCTCTCTCTCTCCTCTTCTCTTCTCTCTCTCTTCTCTCTCTTCTCTCTCTCTTCTCTCTTTCTCTCTCTTCTCTTTCTCTCTCTTCTCTCTTCTCTCTCTCTCTTCCTCTCTCTCTCTTTCTTTACAAAGGTCTCTCACCCCTTTCACGCCCTTCAGGTCTCCCTTCAGCAGACTGTCTCCCTCTCTCTCTCTCTCTCTCCCTCTCTTCTCTCTCTCTCTTTCTTTACAAAGGTCTCTCACCCCTTTCACTCCCCTCAGGTCTCCCTTCAGCAGACTGTCCAGAGGAAACGTGATGATGTTGTTCATGTTCTGCATCTGAAACACAAAGAAAACACACGTACAGTCCTCCTGAGACGACCGACCAATCACATCCAGAGTTTACGCCTGACGCCATCGACCAATCACACTGCTCCAAACGCCACAGACTCCGCCCCCTGTCTCTCACTTTCACTCCTCCAGGGTTTTAGTGTCGCTTTAATGAACACACGTCTGCAATAAAACTAACCCTGAGTCGTCCGAGTATAAAGATAAAATAAAGAATACTTTCTACTTTATTTTCTGTACTAGGTTCTTAAAGTGACCTGGGACTGTACCAGGTTCTGAGAGAGACCAGGGACTGTACCAGGTTCTTTAGAGAAACCAGGGACTGTACCAGGTTCTTAGAGAGAACAGGGACTGTACCAGGTTCTTTAGAGAGACCTGGGACTGTACCAGGTTCTTTAGAGAGAA
The DNA here is from genome assembly GCA_038363315.1 of Mugilogobius chulae. Lineage (NCBI taxonomy): Eukaryota > Metazoa > Chordata > Actinopteri > Gobiiformes > Gobiidae > Mugilogobius > Mugilogobius chulae. The sequence continues at coordinate 3,009,023 of CM076405.1, read as the reverse complement.
CAGGGACTGTACCAGGTTCTTAGAGTGACCTGGACTGTACCAGGTTCTTAGAGAAACCAGGGACTGTACCAGGTCCTTAGACAAACCAGGGACTGTACCAGGTTCTTTAGAGAGAGCAGGGACTGTACCAGGTTCTTTAGAGAGAGCAGGGACTGTACCAGGTTCTTAGAGAAACCAGGGACTGTAACCAGGTTCTTAGAGAAACCAGGGACTGTACCAGGTTCTTAGAGAAACCAGGGACTGTACCAGGTTCTTAGAGAAACCCAGGACTGTACCAGGTTCTTAGAGAAACCAGGACTGTACCAGGTTCTTAGAGAAACCAGGGACTGTACCAGGTTCTTAGAGAAACCCAGGACTGTACCAGGTTCTTAGAGAGACCAGGGACTGTACCAGGTTCTTAGAGAAACCAGGGACTGTACCAGGTTCTTAGAGAGACCAGGGACTGTACCAGGTTCTTAGAGAAACCAGGGACTGTACCAGGTTCTTAGAGAAACCAGGGACTGTACCAGGTTCTTAGAGAAACCCAGGACTGTACCAGGTTCTTAGAGAACCAGGGACTGTACCAGGTTCTTAGAGAAACCAGGGACTGTACCAGGTTCTTAGAGAGACCAGGGACTGTACCAGGTTCTTAGAGAAACCAGGGACTGTACCAGGTTCTTAGAGAGACCAGGGACTGTACCAGGTTCTTTAGAGAGACCCAGGACTGTACCAGGTTCTTAAAGACTGTACCAGGTTCTTAAAGACTGTACCAGGTTCTTTAGAGAGAACAGGGACTGTACCAGGTTCTTAGAGAGACCAGAGGACTGTACCAGGTTCTTAGAGAGACCAGGGACTGTACCAGGTTCTTAGAGAGACCAGGGACTGTACCAGGTTCTTGAACAGAGCCGTGAGTTCTTTGGTGAAACAGGAAACTTGAGGAACGCAGATCCAACTTCAGCGTCGTCTCGACAAACACAGTTCTCTCCAAACTTCTCCATCGACGACACAAACTGCTCCTCGTTCTCCACGTGAGCTGAGACAGAGCAAGACCGGGTTTAGACCAGGTTTTAGACCGGGTTTAGACCAGGTTTAGACCGGGTTTAGAGGGTTTAGACCGGGTTTAGACCAGTTTAGACGGGTTTAGACCAGGTTTAGGGGATTTAGACCAGGTTTAAGGTTTAGTCAAGTGCATAATGTCACACTTAAACACAGGTGAAACCACATGTGACATATCCTCTTGTCCTGGACCTGTCACTGCTTTGATATTACTGTGTCGTGTGTGTCGTCAGTCATGTGACTTCCGCTAACCAACTAGCGAGGTTATTTTTACGACGACCCGGAACGCTGCCGGTGCGCGCTAGTAGAGAAGCTAGCACCTGAATGTTTGCTGGATCGAGGAGCCGACTGCCAGCCCGATGGTCCGTCAAACGAACGGTGTGTTTAAGAGAAAACATCAGCTGGAATCGACCTGATGTGTGATGGTGAGCTAAGACCTGATCCTGAGTCCACTCAACGCCGGAATTGAACCACTAGCAAACGAAACCTGCTCAATTCTATCCTGCTCAGTCAGTCCGTGGGAGCTGGTAGGAGGCTTAGCAGCCTACATTCACTCTCTCATTCACACACTAAGGGACATTTACAGTGTTGCCCAAATAACCTAAACATGCATGTTTTTGGAGGAAACCGGAGAAAACCCACAGTGACACGGGAGAACATGCAAACTCCACCCAGAGAGATTGTGAGATGTTGATATGGTCCGACCGGGAGTCGAACCCACGACCTCCTTGTTGGGAAGCCAGAGCTCTAACCACTTGGCTACCATGCACCCGAAATAACAATAGTAATGTTTAATTAAACCCTGGTCAGGCACTGAATAAAAACAACAACAAAATCTCCTCTAAATTTCACCAAAATGCAGGAAATAATTTTATTTTAAGCAAAAATCTTAAATCCCTTTAAATGATTGGATATATTTACTAGAAGATATAAAGTGTTCCCAGGTTATTTAGTGACTCTTTAGAACTAGTGCCAGAAGTGAAGGGGCCTCAAAATGTAGTAGCCTAGGGCCTCCAAAAACCTGAAGCCGGCCCTGGATGTCAAGACAAGACAAAACCAGGACTAGACCTGGACTAAGTCTAGACTAAAGCAGGACTAAGGCAGGACTACCAGACTAATTAAACGGGAAATCCTGAAGAACTTTTCCATTATTAACAGTCGCTCCGCCGCTCGGCATGCTGGGACACGAACAGAATGAGAGGAATGTGTTCAGAGACTTGTGTCCTCCAGCCAGAACTGAACCCGGACTAAAGCTGGTCTAAAGATGGTCTAAAACAGGACTAAAGATGGTCTAAAGCAGGACTAAAGTCAGACTAAAACAGGTCTAAAGCAGGACTGAACCAGGACTAAGGATGGTCTAAAAACAGGACTAAAGCAGGACTAAAGATGGTCTAAAGCAGGACTAAAACAAGACTAAAGCAGGACTAAAACAGGACTAAAACAGGACTAAAGCAGGACTGAACCAGGACTAAAGCAGGACTAAACAGGACTAAAACAGGACTAAAACAGGACTAAAACAGGACTTAAGCAGGACTAAAACAGGACTAAAACAGGACTAAAACAGGACTTAAGCAGGACTAAAACAGGACTAAACCAGGACTAAAGCAGGACTAAAACAGGACTTAAGCAGGACTAAAACAGGACTAAAACAAGACTAAAACAGGACTAATCTGTGTTTACTGTGTTTGCGTTAAACTCACTGAGTCCGGAGGTGTTCATGGCCTTCACAGATTTCTTGATCTTGGACAGAACGGTTCGGTCCAGGTCCAGAGCCTGACAGACAGAAAACTGGGTCAAAACACAGGGTCAAACAAACATAAATATATCCTGAATAAAGTGAACGTTTATTAGAACAATTACACTCAAGGAAAAAAGAAACACAGCACAGTTGTGGGGCAGAATAATGTTATTTTTGAGATGGGCCTGTTTCATATGAACCTTACATCCATTTCTAATCCTCAGACCAACTCTTGTGGCGTTTACACATTTTCAGTCCAATAACAAACCAAACAATAGAACAACCCCCAAACCAAAAGTGACAAGAGTTTCATCAGACTGTCAATAGTTCACTGATCCAACATGTGGCCCATATGGTGGAATATCGTCAGCACAGAGGCCATTACGGATGGTTCTGTTCTACACTGGCCTGTGGTGTGTCCCAATGGTCTGGGCTGTGGACCTGGTGGAGGCTAAACCTGTCACGGAGATGTGCGGGGGGGCGGTTGGTCTTGTGCAGCGGTCGTTACACGGGGGCCACCAGTACGAGGGCGGTCGTTACACGGGGGCCACCAGTACGAGGGCGGTCGTTACACGGGGGCCACCAGTACGAGGGCGGTCGTTACACGGGGGCCACCAGTACGAGGGCGGTCGTTACACGGGGGCCACCAGTACGAGGGCGGTCGTTACACGGGGGCCACCAGTACGAGGGCGGTCGTTACACGGGGGCCACCAGTACGAGGGCGGTCGTTACACGGGGGCCACCAGTACGAGGGCGGTCGTTACACGGGGGCCACCAGTACGAGGGCGGTCGTTACACGGGGGCACCAGTACGAGGGCGGTCGTTACACGGGGGCCACCAGTACGAGGGCGGTCGTTACACGGGGGCCACCAGTACGAGGGCGGTCGTTACACGGGGGCCACCAGTACGAGGGCGGTCGTTAGAGGAACAAGACGACTAATGGTAGAGCGGTGGAGACACAAGACAACAGCGTCCATAGCTCCATCCCTCTCTGGTGGAGACAATCGTGTGTTTGTGGCTTCATTCTGGTGCCTTTTATAGAGAAGACTTGAGCACAGTTAACCAGCGGTAAAAGTCATAAACCACCTGTAATGCACTCTTTATGGTTCTCACAATCAGTCAAGTCTGTATCAGCCCAATATGGACCCACATCAGGATGAACACACTTTTACTAATGGAAGAGTTTTAGAAGGAAGGTTAGAAAATTAAATGTTGTGTTTATTTTTTCCTTCAGTGTATTTGAGGCACAGATTTTAACTTTACAGCTCATTTACAGGAGTACAAAACAGGATTAAAACAGGACTAAACCAGGACTAAAGCTGGACTAAAACTGGACTAAAACAGGACTAAACAGGACTAAACCAGGACTAAAGCTGGACTAAACAGGACTAAAACAGGACTAAAACTGGACTAAAACAGGACTAAAACTGGACTAAAACAGGACTAAAGCAGGACTAAAACAGGACTAAAGCTGGACTAAAACTGGACTAAAACAGGTCTAAAACAGGACTAAAGCTGGACTAAAACTGGACTAAAACAGGACTAAACAGGACTAAACAGGACTAAACCAGGACTAAAGCTGGACTAAACAGGACTAAAACAGGACTAAAACAGGACTAAAGCAGGACTAAAACAGGACTAAAGCTGGACTAAAACTGGACTAAAACAGGTCTAAAACAGGACTAAAGCAGGACTAAAACAGGACTAAAACAGGACTAAAACAGGACTAAAACAGGACTAAAACAGGACTAAACCAGGACTAAAGCAGGACTGTTTTGGATCCTGGAGGAGGATCTTGTCTAGACCTGACTCTGGCTCTGACGTTGCCTGGGGTGTTTCTATAATCATTAAACTGTTTAAAGTGACTTTGATCAGCAGAACTACGACTCCCACAATGCACCAGGCCTGAAAACTCCACAGAAGATGAAACTACAGACTCTTCTTGACTAAGTTTGTGGATCTAAAGTGAAACTATCCTTTGTATTAGTTTGTTCTTATTATTTGAACATCTGAATAAATTCTTTTAGTCTTTTCTCACCCGATGACATCACGAGGTGGCGCCGTGTCCTGGTACAAACTAAAACACTCTGATTATACTAAATGAATCTTGTGAGGAGAGAGTTCCTGTTTTAACTTGTGAAATGTTGAGTTTGTAAAAAGGAAGTGATTGAGCCACTTCCTCCAGTTTGGGACAGAAAAATACACCAGACTTTTCTCACAACAACAGTTTACTCTCACATTATGGACTGTTTTTATAAAAGTTATGTACTGGCGTTATAACACTAATGTATTGTCGTTTTAACACTTATGTTGTTATAACACTTTTGTAGCCTACTGTTGTTATAACAGTCATGTACTGTCATTAAAACACTTTTGTACTGTTGTTATGATATTTAATGAACCCGTTTATTAACAAGACTTTAGCACAAGACCTGGAGCTGCTGCAAAGACTGTGTGAGACTAAACCTGGTCTAAACCTGGTCTAAACCCGGTCTAAACCCGGTCTAAACCCGGTCTAAACCTGGTCTAAACCTGGTCTAAAGCTGGACTGACTTACCTCTACCAGAGCAGACACACAGCAGACTTGGAGCAGGGTTATAGCATTTCTATACCTGGTCTAAACTTGGTCTAAACTCAGTCTAAACCCGGTCTAAAGCAGGACTTTTGTACCTCCTCCAGAGCAGACACAGAGCAGGTCTAAACCTGGTCTAAACCCGGTCTAAACCTGGTCTAAAGCAGGACTCACCTCCTCCAGAGCAGACACAGAGTTCCTGCAGTGGTTCAGGTCTAAACCCTGGTCTAAACTTGGTCTAAAGCCAGTCTAAACCCGGTCTAAAGCCAGTCTAAACCCGGTCTAAACCTGGTCTCTTACCTCCTCCAGGGCAGAGACTGAGTTCCTGCAGTGGTTCATCCTCAGAGCAGGTCTAAACTCTGGTCTAAACCCGGTCTAACCCTGGTCTCTCACCTCCTCCAGAGCAGACACAGAGTTCCTGCAGTGGTTCAGGTCTAAACCTGGTCTAAGGCCGGTCTTACCTCCTCCAGGGCAGAGACAGAGTTCCTGCAGTGGTTCATCCTGGTGCTGAAGTTGGACGTAGTCGGAGCTTTATAATCTTCATTAGTTTCATTGATAAAGTCTGTGACGCTGATCAGGTCCGGCATCGTGAGTCCGGGTTAAGATCCAGTCCCAGTCTCAGATCCAGTCCTGGTCAAAGATCCAGTTAAAACCTGCAGGAGAGAGAGGACAGAGCGTGTTCACATGACGAGTTTTTCATCTTAACATCATCTGCTTGAAACATTATTGATCTGTAGAATGTTGTGACGTCATGTGATCAGGACGTATTGATAACGTCAGGTAAATGCAGCTCTCACACTTCATACTGCACCACAATGTTCATGTTGTAGTGAAGAATTATTAGCACGGTCTCGCTTAAAAGTCACGTCTTAAACTTAACTCATAAATAATCTTAAAATAGTTTGTGTACAGACTTCAGAGCGTGAGCTGAGAAAGGCAGGAGTGACGTTCATGGGTGTAGTTTTAGTGTTGATTAAAAGAATAACAGCAGAGTTACAATCCTAAACACAACCTGGTGTTTTTACTTCCCAAACAACAAACATAAAAGTCTGAAACATGTGACTCTGTGAAGCCTCCAGTGTCCTGCTCAAAGGCACAAAACAACAGAGAAGTGAACAATAATCCAGTCCTGCTTTAGTCCTGCTTTAGTCCTGGTTTAGTCCTGTTTTAGTCCTGTTTTAGTCCTGTTTTAGTCCTGTTTTAGTCCTGTTTTAGTCCCGCTTTAGTCCCGTTTAAGTCCCGGTTTAGTCCCGGTTTAAGTCCTGTTTTAGTCCTGTTTTAGTCCTGTTTTAGTCCTGTTTTAGTCCCGCTTTAGTCCCGTTTAAGTCCCGGTTTAGTCCCGGTTTAAGTCCTGGTTTAGTCCTGTTTTAGTCCTGCTTTAGTCCTGCTTTAGTCCTGCTTTAGTCCTGTTTTAGTCCTGTTTTAGTCCTGTTTTAGTCCTGTTTTAGTCCTGCTTTAGTCCTGTTTTAGTCCTGTTTTAGTCCTGCTTTAGTCCCGCTTTAGTCCCGTTTAAGTCCCGGTTTAGTCCCGTTTTAGTCCTGCTTTAGTCCTGGTTTAGTCCTGTTTTAGTCCTGTTTTAGTCCTGTTTTAGTCCTGTTTTAGTCCTGCTTTAGTCCTGTTTTAGTCCTGCTTTAGTCCTGTTTTAGTCCTGTTTTAGTCCTGTTTTAGTCCTGCTTTAGTCCCGCTTTAGTCCCGTTTAAGTCCCGGTTTAGTCCCGTTTTAGTCCTGCTTTAGTCCTGTTTTAGTCCTGTTTTAGTCCTGTTTTAGTCCTGCTTTAGTCCTGTTTTAGTCCTGCTTTAGTCCTGTTTAAGTCCTGGTTTAGACCTGTTTTAGTCCCGCTTTAGTCCTGTTTTAGTCCTGCTTTAGTCCTGCTTTAGTCCTGTTTTAGTCCTGTTTTAGTCCTGGTTTAGTCCTGTTTTAGTCCTGTTTTAGTCCTGCTTTAGTCCTGTTTTAGTCCAGCTTTAGACCTGTTTTAGTCCTGTTTTAGTCCTGTTTTAGTCCTGTTTTAGTCCTGTTTTAGTCCTGTTTTAGTCCAGCTTTAGACCTGTTTAAGTCCTGTTTAAGTCCCTGTTTTAGTCCTGGTTTAGTCCTGCTTTAGTCCTGGTTCAGACCTGGTTCAGACCTGGTTCAGACCTGGTTCAGACCTGGTTCAGACCTACTTTAGTCCAGCTTTAAAAGGACTGCCCTGTTGTGGGAAACTGTGTGAATGATGAAAAGATAAAAACTTCCTTAAACTGGCACCAATCTGAGACTAAACCAGAACTAAACCAAGTCTAGAGCAGACCTAAAGAGGATCTAGACCAGGACTATGACAGGTCTCTAAACCAGGTCTAAACCAGGACTAGAACGGGACTAAACCAGGACTAGAACGGGACTAGAACGGGACTAGAACGCGAGGCGGAAGGACACAGGTAAAGTGAACCACACCTGACTGAAGTTTGCTCAAAGTTCCACCGCGCGCGTCCACGTTTCAGAGGCGTGCGCGTGGCCTGCCGTGCACGCGCCGCTCGTGCATGTTTCCCGTGGCTCGTGACGAAGCAGAAGCGGTGGTTCCGTGGGCGCGTGGGTCCGGTACCGGGAGGAGAGAGAGAGAGAGAGAGAGAGAGCTCCGGAGCAGCAGCGGGGCGCCAGGCGAACAACAAGCCGCTCCTCTGCGCGTGTTTCCGGGGACAAAGCACCGAGGCACGCCCTTAAAGAGACACGCACGAGAGCCAGGACAGCAGCCAATCACAGAGCTGATCAATCACATCGATCAGAGGTATGAGTCTGTCTGCTCGTTTTGTCAGAGAAAACAACAAACTCTGCAATCACAAACTTTTCTTTGCAAAATATTAAAGGAGACATTATACAGTGCTTTTTAAGTTATTGATCTGTGACGTAACTTTATCATTTACAATATTGATCTGAAATGACAAACAATAGAATATCATAAAGTTTCTTCGAGCTCATATAATGTTCGTCAGAATTGAACAATTGAGTTCAAATGACAATAATACAAAACAACCATAATAAATATTTACAATTATCAACAAGTAAAACTTATTTACACTCAACATTTTATCTTTCAAAATGTGGTTCCCAAACATGTACGGTTAATATTATGTACAAAAATAAAAGTATTGTTATGTGTATGAACAGTGTTGAAAAAGTCATTAGTTACTCATTACTTATTACTTTTAAAAATGTTAATTAGTTACACTACTGTGTTAGAAAAGAAGCTTAGGTACATTACTTTGGAATGACTGTGTATTATTACAAACATCGATCAAAAATAGGATTTAATATTTTATTATTGTCATTTAAATAGAGGTAAACAACAAATGAGCTGCTTAAAAATAAGTCAAATCAACATTAAAATGATTCTGTTCCTGTTCCAGCTGCTGATCTGTGTCTCTGAGTTGTTTTATCTCACACATTAAGTCACTTTTCTAGACTTTTTTATACTTTAAAGTATTTTGTTTGTATTTTACAGTATTTTCACTGTAACTAAGTTACACCCTACACTGGCTTATGAATGTTCACTTACATGCATTTATTAAGATACAATACACAAACATGTGCATAACACTACACATAAATATATGCTTATACTACATACATGTATACATATACATACATATACACAAACACACATTCTTATGCGTCAAACTAGTGCATTCATTGAGATTAATTAATTACAGACATATTAATCGAGTTAATTTTTTTAATCGCATTAATCTATTTTGAAGTCTTTAATTTTACTGAGTTGTAAAGTGACATAAGTGTTGTTAAACTTGACAACGTCGCAACAAAAGTTTTCCTAAAGTCTTAATTTTTTGCAATATATTAATATTTTCCATCTGCAACAATTAATTAAATTAGATAAAAACAAAACAAAAACACTTGAAGTTGAGTGTTTTTCTCAGCAATTTTTAGGTGAGATTAAAAATAGATTAATTAGATTAATTACAGATCATAATTAATTAATCTCTTCAATTTTTTAATCGCTTGACAGCACTATATATTATATATATACATTTTCTTCTACCTCGTGTGAGAAAAGCTCATGTGCTAAATGTACATTTAGTCTAAGATTGTCTTTAACTTGTTACACATTTATACAGAATATTATTCTGAACAAGAGAATCATGTTTGACTTTACAATGAACTCACATTCTCTACTGCTCATGCTCCTGCAGAAAGAGCCGCTGTCCATCTGCTTAGCTGGGGAAACTAGTTTGAATAAAACAAGGCCACAGTCTGCTCTCAGCTGTTTGGATCAGGTCTGAACCAGTCTGAACCAGGTCTGGATCAGGTCTGAACCGGTCTGAACCAGGTCTGGATCAGGTCTGAACCGGTCTGAACCAGGTCTGGATCAGGTCTGAACCGGTCTGGATCAGGTCTGAACCGGTCTGACAGACGTCTGTGTTTTTCTCTGTGTTTTTCATCTGAATGTCACTTTTAAGGGTCGTAGGTGGAGTTTCATTCACAAATGTTGATTTAGCAGCAGAACTTTAGTTTTCTCACAGATAAACTCTTGTAGTTACTGACAACAGGGCTTTAAACACTTGTTTCACTGTTTGTGTCTGTGAGCGGAGGATCTATCTGGAGGCGGAGTGTGTGCATCGCCAGAGTTGAGCAACAAAAATCCTTCTATAGATGGCAATCACAAACAAACAAACAAACAAAGAAAAGTGATTTACAATAAAACATAAGCTTGTGGTTTTGTGAGGGCAGTTTGGATCAGATCATTGTCATTACACTTACACAAATACATTTAAAGGGATCCCTGGCTATGAAGACAAATATGGCTAAAACACTAGTTCTGGTCATGTTTACTAAAATAAATTACAAACAAATATCTAACCTCTTACTATTTTTTATACAATTGTCATTGTTTTGGAGCCACTGGGAGCAGCCATATTGTCCAGGTGCAATGCATTCTGGGTTGATGATGTCAAATGGTTGCTTTTTGTTGTTGCCATAGTTACTCCTGCCATAGTTGCTCCCCAGGTTGTTACCTTGACAACCACCAGAAGACACAGACAACCATTTGATGTCACAACCGCAGCAAAATGCAGCCTCCAGGTATTTCTTTAAAAAACTATTTTAATAAAACAATAAATATTTTCAAGGTATTTATCCTGTTTTTATATAAGTGATGATATTAGAGTTTTAGGGTAAACATGTGATTATAGCCAGGGTTCACTTTAAATGTGATCCCATTTCAAGCCACATTTTGTAAGACATTTTTACTCACTGTAGCAGGAAATCTCAAATCTCTTGAAAACATTAGAAATATCTTGAAACAAGTGAAATATGCTGCCACAGATAAATATTCTGAATTCTGGTAGCTTCACCCAAGACTCGATCTGTACAAGTACTTTTTGCAGTGTGATTGTTTGACTTTTTTACACAGTTTTACTTCTGTACTTTTGCTCAAGTGAAGCAGTTTAGCAGTAACTGAACTTTTACTGCAGCAGTGAACTTCAGGACTTTAGCCAGCTCTGGTTAGAACAGGGGTGTCAAACATGCGGCCCGGGGGCCAAACGCGGCCCCTGAGATGATTTCATGTGGCCCCAAGATGATTTCTGAATATTATTTGTAATGGCCCTCTGAAAAAAACTTTGTAACAATTTGAACTACAGGTCCCATAATACACTGCAGCCTGGCTCTTGCCTATGCACTGTAAAAAATCCTAAGGCCAAAAAGTTAAACTAACTTAAATCTTTATGTTGATATAACTTGACATAATGAGTCAAAGATTTTCAACTTAGACTTTTAAGTTATAAGAGAGAGAGAGAGAGAGAGAGAGAGAGAGAGGGAAAAGAAAGAGAGAGAGAGAGAGGAGCAAAAGAGAGAGGGAGAGAAAGAGCGAGAGACAGGAGAGAAAGAGAAGAGAAAGAGAGGGAGAAGAAGAAACAGAAAAGAAACAGAGAGAGACAGAAGAGAAAGAGAGACGAGAAAGAGAGAGAAAGAAACAGGAGAGAAAGAGAGAGAGAGAGAAGAAAGAGGGAGAGAAAGAGAGAAATGGGAGAGAAAAAGAGAGGAGAGAAAGAGAGAGAAGAGAAAGAAACATTAGAGAAAAAGAGAGAGAAGAGAGAGTAAGAGAAAGAAAGAGAGAAACAGGAGATAAAAAGAGAGAGGAGAGAAAGAGAGAAGAAGAAGAAGAAGAGAGAGAGAGAGAAGAGAAAGAAAGCAACAGACACAGAGAGGAGAGCCAGGGGTGGAGACAGAGAGAGTAGCGAGAGACAGAGCGAAAGGGGAGAGAATGGGAGAAAAATGAAGAAAGAGGGAGAAAGAAGAGAGAGAATGTCAGACAACTCACGTACATTAGTTTAATCAACATAAAACTTTGAGGCAGAAACTGAACTTACATTTTTAAGTTGAAGTGCATTTTATTTTTTTACAGTGTGGAAGCCTATGGAGTCTATGGAAATAAACGTCTAAAATGCAGAAAATTGCATACAATTTGTTCAAAAATGTTCTTGTAAGGACACTCTGCACATTACAATACAATTCAAATGGATGTAATGTCAACACAAATGTGAATACAATTGTCATACTTGAATATACAGTAATTTGGCCTATATTTTAAAGTGCGGCCCTAGATCAACTTTGACTTTGATCAATTTGGCCCCAGCTCCATTTGAGTTTGACACCCCTGGGTTAGAATGTCGGGATCGAGATGCGTCCAAACATTATCAGGATATATACCTACTTTTTTATTTTATTGCCCTAGAGCTGTGCAATACATAGAACTTTAGATAATATCGTGAATGTTGTTTCTAAGATATGCAAAAATGTAATATCGAGTATACCGCAATACTGTAGATGCAACCAGTTTATATTCCCATTAGAATTAGTACAATAAGTCATTCAGAGTGATTATGATATAATGAAAGATTCCTGCACAAATATTTGATATTTAAACAAACTGGAAAAAACTTAATTTTGAAGTTAAGCTTAGAATGAGGTGGTTTTAAGTGGATTATTATTAGTTTGAACTATAAGACTGCTAAAGGAACAAGCATAAAATTTTGTTTTTGAAATAAAAAAAAAATACACTGGATTAAATGTATTTAAAAAAAAGATCCTGTTCTTGAAATAATGGGTACATTTTTTGTTGTTATTTCAAAGTCAAAACGTGAAAATCACAACAAAAACGTCAGTCAACCTGTTTTATTTGAGGTTGTTTTAGCACATTTATGTTGGACTAACAAATTGTCGCCTGAATATCGTTATCGAGATATTTGTTTTTATCGCCCAGCCCTATATTGTCCATGGCACTGCAAATGCTTCCTGGAGATTTCAGATCTCTCCACCAAAACAATAAACCCTGTTACACACTCCACCCTCACCAACTGCATCTCTGAAATAAAATCTTGGCTGAAACTCAACTACCTTCAACTCAACTGCAATAAAACAGAAATTATTCTCATTGGCCCCAAATCACTCACCAACGCAAATAGTTCCCTCACCCTTTCTATTGATGGCACCCCGGTCTCCTCCTCATCTCACCTCCAGAACCTCGGCATCATATTTGATCAAACTCTTTCTTACGAGCATCACATAAAACACATCACCAAAAACGCCTTCTATCACCTCCGGAACATTGCCCGCCTTCGTCCTTCCCTTACCCCACAGTCTGCAGAAATTCTCATCCATGCCTTTGTCACCTCCCGCCTTGACTACTGCAATAGCCTGCTCTATGGTTCACCAGCCAAGCTCCTCAACAGACTCCAGTACATCCAGAACTCTGCTGCTCGTGTCCTCACCCACACTTCCTCCTGTGACCACATCACCCCTGTTCTCAGAGACCTCCACTGGCTCCCATCACCCAACGCATCCACTTCCAGCTCCTCACCATAGTTTACAAATCTCTCCATAACCTGGCTCCCTGTCAGAGCTCCTGCACCAGCATACCCCCACCCGTGCCCTCCGATCAGCAGACGCTAACCTCTTGTCTATCCCCAGGTCCAAACACAAAACTTGGGGAGACAGAGCCTTCTCCGTTGCAGCCCCCACCCTCTGGAACTCCTTGCCCAAGCACATCAGAGACTCAGCTACGTTAACTCTGTTTAAAAAATCCTTGAAAACTCATCTCTTCAAAGCCGCCTTCAAATAACTTTTCTTTGTTATCTGTTTGTTTGTCCTATTTATGTGAAGCGTCTTTGAGTATCTTGAAAAGCGCTATACAAGTGTTATGTATTATTATTATTATTATTATTATTATTATTATTATAAAAAAAAAAAATCACAAACTCTTGCACTGGGGCCCATCAGTTTGTCCCCGGGCCCCTGCATCTGCTGCTACGCTCCTGCCTGTTATTATGTTCATATACAGTATTTATAAAGTGTGAACTTTTCTGTGGTCTGAAAACTCAAATGTTTGACTTTTCCTGGTCGAAGTTCAAAAACAAACACTGATTGTGCTTTAATGATCCTGTTGTAACAATGAATCTGATAAAACCTGATTAAACATGACGTCACTTTGTTCATCCATGTCTCTGTAAAATATGTTAAAAGGTAAAATATTATCCAGAAATATGAAATAAGGAACTAAAATGTAATAAACACCCGTGTAATAAGTGTTTAACGTGACGTGGGCGTGTCAAGTTTCATTCTGAGGCTTTAATAAAACAGAAAGTGCCTTAGTGCAGCTTTAACGCGCCTATTGTGTCTCCAACACATTATTTTAAACTCTAAACACTTGACTTCGTGTGTTTTGCGTGGGAGTGGGAGTGGGACGCGCGCGGACACTGAGCGGATTGGTCTGAGCTCAGAGTTAAAAATAGCGCAGCTGCCAGATGTCGCGCGCGCTTACGTAACGTGCCCAGAATAAAAGAGCAGACTGTTAAAATAAATATAATAAATAAAAATAAAAAACACGCGTGAAAAGAGCGTCAGCGCGCGTGCGGAGTGCGTGGCTCTGCGGAGCGCACGCGGACACGGTTCACGCGCCGAGTTTTGGCACTTTTCAGATTCCACATGTTTGACTCACGCTGCGTCAAGTTTACGCGCAGAACTGACGCACGGTGACGCACGACTTTCAAAATAAAAGCACCGAAAAGGCTTAAACAGTCGGATTAAACTGTTTTACTGTGAATGTAAGAACCAGACTCAGATTATTTTGTCCAGAACGACAGAACTGAGCCTGTGTTTATTTAAAGTTTGTGTTTTTAGTGAAATAAGTGAATGAAACTGTCGCAGTCACAAATGTAGAAGTGAAACGTTTCACTTTCATGTGAAATTACACTTTTTATTTGTGTTTTGTGTTTCAAATCATCAAAACTTGAACTCCAGCGTCTCACGTGAAGCACCTCACATGAAGCAGCTCACAGCCAGAAGGTCTCAGGTTCAAGTCCCGGGCCTTTCTGTGTGGAGTTGTTCACATGTCGACTCCAGATCCTTGCACAGTTAGTGACTGAATGTTAGCGTGAGTGTTTGATATTTACCTTGATGAGTTTGACTGAGTAATTTGTGGAAAAGCTCAGGAGGTGAGTTAACATTACATAATAAAGATTTTTGTGTAAACTGTATTAATTAATTATCAACAAAGAGTAGAACTAGACTCACAGTAAACTGCACCTGTGGCTTTATTTTGTGCTGATTTCTACAGAAGCTTATTGTATAAAAGACTCTGGGTTTATACTTCTATGACTCTGAGGCCATGTGTTTGTTGTTTGTCACTTAAGGTTAAGGTACACTTTATTGTCCCCGTAGGGAAATTTGTCCTCTGCATTTGACCCATCCTTCAATGCCTCTGGGGCATCTCCTCAGGAGCAGTGATCGCCACAGTGCAGCGCTCAGGGACCCATCTCCAGATGTTGTTGCTAGGCTTGGTCAGGACTACCGTAGCTGGAGGATTTTACCCTAACGTGCATGTTATTGGTCACGGCCCTTTTCGTCCCGGTAGACCCGATTCGTCCGGAAGTTTCCTTTTTTTTCTATATAAAAGGTAAATAAAGGTCTGTTTTTTGTTCTTTTTAAACACATAATACTATCGTCATTCACAAGCCCTATATTCATGACCCACAGCAGCAGTTTATCTAGTGGAATACAAGAGTTTGATCTTTCCTTTAACCTTTGAACACATCATCACACGTCACCTTATACGTGCCTCGAGAAAAATATAATTTTTGGTGATTTCTTAAACAACACTTTTGGTTATTTGTTCACAAACAGTTAAATAATTCACGAATAAAGACTGTTTAGATTAAAAACAAGCTTTTTACATTATTATTTTCAATGTGTGCATGTTGTAATTGGGCGACATGGTGGCGCAGTGGTTAGCGCTCTGGCCTCATGGCAAGAAGGTCCTGGGTTCGATTCCCAGTTCACCCGGGGCCTTTCTATGTGGAGTTTGCATGTTCTCCCCGTGTCTGCGTAGGTTTCCTCCGGGTACTCCGGTTTCCTCCTACAACTAAAAACATGTCCATTAATGCCTCCCCTGACCCTTCCCCCAGGGCTCCCCTGCAAAAGAGATTCTGAATCTCAGTGGGACTCTCCTGGTTAAATAAAGGTACATTAATTAAATTAAATCAAATCTAATCACACTTCCGGACGGATCGGGTCTACCGGGACGAAAGGGGACGCGACAGTGATCCCTCATTGTTCCTAAAACCTTTAGCGGCTAATTAGCCCACAGAAATCCCGAGTTGTAAAGAGTTTAACTGGTGCAAACCCATAAAGCAGAGGTCAGAGATCAGAGCCTCATTAGAAGTCATTGTTGAGTTTTCTAACCGTTTAGTATCGTTAGTACAGTTTACTGGTTTTGTAAAGAAACTTCTAGGTTTGGGTCAATATTAAGCCTTTGAATTGTTCCGATGTTTTTATTTATTGATGCAAAGCTGTCATTGCTGTCATCAATCACAAACCAGCTCACACGACGCAGACAGAAACACACCGCTCACACAACACATGAAGAAGAAACCTGGGCGGACCATGACAGCAGCGACTGGAGGCCAGGTGTGTAGAAAAAACAGCAACAGAGACAGTTTTGTGTAATTATAACACTATACATAATGAACCGGTTACATTGAGCTCTGTTTGTTTTTTGTAATCTGAGACTTTACCTCAGTGTGACTCTGTTTCAGTCTGAGAAGCTATAAACAGGTTGAGTTCTGTTGTTGCACGATTGGGATGATGTCATAACTACGCCAGACGTTCCTGTTAAAGACTTTATACTTTAACACAAACAAATATATTTATAATACGTTTAGTGATTTCTGCAGGAGACCAGACCCGTTCACTTTTGCATCACAACCAAAAAAAAAAACTGCTTTCAAACCAGATCCTGACTGAAATCTTATTGGTTTGTGATGATGTCACCTGAGAAACAGTGACTTCATCCATTAAACTTTCATGTTCACGCGTCTAAACACAAACTCTGGACTTCTTCTGCTGCTGAAAAAACACAGATACACCACTGTTTACTCACTTTAAATCTATTATATCACAGTCAGAATCATTTATGCAGAGACGGCAAGTAACTAAGTATTTTAACTCCGGTAGTTTTCCTGAGTATCTGTTTTGACAAGAAGCATTACTCTTTACACTACAAAACATTTCTGACTGTTTACAAAAGATTTTAGCTTGAATCAATTTGCAAGTCTATTTACAGAAACGCCTCCAAACAATTTAAATGAACTAGTTCCACCAACTAAAACTATACTGACCAGATTTCAAGACATTTTTGCAGTGTATGTGTCTTTATTGGATTGTTTTGGCTATGGAGCATGTGTTTGCACTAAGTACTCCGGAAATACACAATGAATGAACACAACTAAGACTCATTTTTTATGCAGAATAACAACAAATTCATATGAACAATTGTCATCCGACTCTTTGTCACTAGACTCGATTTAAATATGGCCCTCGGGGAAAAATAATTGCCCACCCTTACTCTAATCGTGCACTCAAATGGTGTAATAGAGTAATCGTGATTATTGACCGTGACTCATGAGTCTGTCAACGCTTAGATATTTCCTTAAGTTATAAAAGTAGGTCCATTTTTATAAGATTTCTCACTCATTTCATCTGATCTCTTCTTCTCTGCGTTTAAGAAGCGCTAATGCTCTGCACACTGTCTAAGCAAATAATCGTTTGAACAATCGTGATTTCAATGATTTTTTATACAAATGTACTCTTGTGAGGTTTTAGACGTTCTCTCATCAAAAATATTCCTGGAGTTTTATTTAGTTTCATTCACAAACGCTTGAGTTGTTTTGCTTTACAGACTGTCTGCATTTGCAAAGCTCAAAACGCTCTGTTACACTTTATGATTCATTAAGTGGTTGTAGTTGTTGCCCCAAATCACATGACTGTCACTCTTTTGTGAATATTTTAGTTCTAACTTTGTTCAGTTAAAATTTCCACAAAAATTCTTGATTATTTTTGCTGCACATTAAAGTTCAAGCAAATTAAATGAGGCTAAAACAATAGCTGCGGCTGTCTGAAAGTCGTGAATGTGATTCTAGTTAACGCTGCTCGATGCTTTACAAAAACAGATGTTCGAAGCGCTTCCTGTGTTACCCACCTCAAT